>NW_024121100.1:7456238-7528514 GCF_016745375.1 Pimephales promelas | reverse complement strand
GGGGGGGGGGGGGCATAATTGTAATGATAATAAATGCACAATGAAAAACACCTGATGGTCTTAAAATCAGCTTAATTATAATTATACTCGAAATATGGAAATGATCATTTCTGATTACTTTTCATTGCATTAGGGAAAAATATGACCCAGAGATGTTCTTCACAGGTTGTGAGACTTGCACAGACATTAATAAATCACATCAGCGCACACACTTGATTTGATCTGTTATCTTTATCAGATAGTAAGAACTTTAAGGCCACCAGAACGTAAAGATATCTGTTACAAAGGCTTTGCTGCCATCTAGTGGCAGGAAGAAGAAACCGTGCATATGACCCCACCCAACTATTGCTCCATCACCTTGCCAGTACACCAGATCAGGATGAGACACCACCCAGGCCTTGAGCACCCGCCGAAACTTGACGTGACCCTGAGGCGACGACAACAGCTCATCGTACTGGTGACAGCGAGGGATGTCCACTTCAATCTGTGTCACAAATGATAATAAACCTCTAAAGCTTCTAATGCATAAAAGCTGCAGTCTTAAATGAAGTCAGATGAGGTGGGCATGACATGTCTCCGTCAGCGCTGTTTGCTCCTGGATCGTTTGAAATATTCAGCAGTGAATAGTAAAATCATAACCAGGCTTAAAGGTGAAGACAGGAACTCCACAAACAAAGTGAATTATTCAATAGCCTGGTGAATTATTCAGTTTTTCAATAATCTTAATCAACACAAAGACTATCAAACACATGGAAGTGATTCTCACCTGTCTATCAGTGGGGATGGGCGTGTCCTTATCGATGCCGTCATATTTCGATTGGATATCCCCCTGTGGGAGTTATATATATACTGATTTGAATGTGGGAATAAAAATAGGAGTGTAGCACTAAAAGGAATGTTTACTAATACAATGGAAAAGGTCAATGCTTAAAAGTGAAATGTGCATTGATTTTGTCAACATTGGATTGTACACACAAAGCAAACACAGGAATCAATAGTCCATTAATGACCAAAAAATGCCAAGCATGCTTTTTAGTAGGCAAATGCATCAACATTTTGATTTGACTCAAAAGGAATTAAAAGTTCCCTGTTGTAAAGGTCGTAAAATGCCTACTGCTGAACAACAACATGAAGGAACAATCTGTTCCTTGGTGTAAAATGCAGTATTTGTTGGTACCTCCACTCCTAGTAAGGCTGCCCAGGCCAGACCCCTCAGAAGAGGAGGAATGTCAACCCTCGCCTCCCTCCACACCTGGTTCTTCTTGTAGGGGTACGCCTAAAAAAATTATCACAAAATATTTATTTCATTATTACACCAGGGAATCTCATAAGATCTGTTGTGAAAGAAAGATGGAAAAGAAGAAAGGAAGAAAGATTGAAATAAAATGGAAAGAAGGAAAGAAAGAAGAAGGACAGAAAGAAAGAAAAAAGAAAGAAAGAAAGAAAGAAAGAAAGAAAGAAAGAAAGAAAGAAAGAAAGAAAGAAAGAAAGAAAGATAGAAGGAAAGAAGGATAGAAGGAAGAAAGAAGTAAAGAAAGAAGGAAAGGTGGAAAGAAAGAAAAATGGAAGGAAAGAAGAGATGAGACGTAAAGATAGATGTAAAGATAGAAGGAAAAAGGAAAGAAATATGGAGAAAGAAAGAAAGAAAGAAAGAAAGAAAGAAAGAAAGAAGAAAGAAAGAAAGAAAGAAGTAAAGAAAGAAAGAAAGAAGGACAGAAAGAAGGAAAGGTGGAAAGAAAGAAAAATGGAAGGAAAGAAAGAATGAAAGAATAAAAAAGGAAAGATAGAAGGAAAGAAAGATGGAAAGAAAGAAGGAAGGAAAGAAAGAAAGATAGACGTAAAGATCGATGTAAAGATAGAAGAAAGAAAGAAAGAAAGAAAGAAAGACATAAAGATGGAAGGAAAGAAGGAAAGAAAGATGGAAAGAAAGATAGAAGGAAAGAAAGATGGAAAAAAGAAGGAAGTAAAGAAAGATAGATGTAAAGAAGAAGGAAAGAAAAAAAAGAAAGAAAGAAAGAAAGAAAGAAAGAAAGAAAGAAAGAAAGAAAAGAAAGAAAGAAAGAAAGAAAGAAAGAAAGAAAGAAGAAAGAAAGAAAGAAAGAAAGAAAGAAGGAAGGAAAAAAGGAAAGAAAGAAAGAAAGAAAGAAAGAAGGAAGGAAAAAAGGAAAGAAAGAAAGAAAGAAGGAAAGAAAGAAAGAAAGAAAGAAAGAAAGAAAGAAAGAAGAAAGAAAGAAAGAAAGAAAGAAAGAAAGAAAAAGAAAGAAAGAAAGAAAGAAAGAAAGAAATGAAAATCTGAGAATTATTATTCAGTATAAAGGAATGCTTTCGAATAATGAGATTTCTGGGGGAGAAAATGTGTTTAATTCTCATAAAAAATAACATCCTGAAGTTAAAAACCTTAATCTTTAAGCAAAATAAAACCATTTATTATTTAAACAGTAAAATATTTGTTCATCATGGTAGTTTTGCAGCCTGCACTTATTTATTTATTTATTTTATACAGTACATTTATTTTACAGTATTAGCAGCCGTGTTAAAACTCAATCCACGAGCAGATGAAGTATATTGCTATGAATCTATCAGCTATCATCAAACAAAAAAAGGTTTCAAAAGGACAAAATTTGTTTTACATTCAACAGTTTTTGCGGTCTTTATAAAAATGTCAATAACGCAAACCCTAAAACTAACCTCAAAAAAAAAAAAAAACTTTTACATTTTTAGATGAAAAAAAGCACATAATATAGAATCTTTATGAACCATTTTCCCTGTGGGTGGACATCCATTATTAGGTGATTGCATCAGCTATTCTTATATGGTCATTTTCAGAAACTGTGTGTGTGTGTAAAGGACCTTGAGCAGTCTGTCGAAGAGGACAATGCGGGTGAGCTGGTACTCGGTATCTCTCTCCCGGATAATGAGGGGCAGTGTGACGGTGGCAGACAGTTCATTACTGCTGTTAGACTGAGGCAGGCTGGATTGCCTGCGGGACACACGGGACATGCTGCCAAACACACCAGAATACTGAACACAAGCAGAGATAATGAACAAGAGAACATTTCTTACTCATCTTCCAATAACGGATAGAACGTCTCTCCAGCAACGTCCTTCAGTCTCTACAATGACAGATCAGAAGTGTTTAACAGGACAAATTACATCATTTTGGGGGGATTTGTTAGAAATAAAATAATATGGGGCACCAATAAACAGCACCAATATTGTCCAGATTCAGTTTCAAAACTCAACAACCAAATTTGTAAAAAGACATTCAATTTTTTTTTTTTTTTTTTCCAAATGTATGTTTTTTTGTTTCTTTAAAATTCTGCTTCTCGGATCTGATTGGCTGAGAACCTTTTCACCATATTCGGTCGAGCAAATCCACCATTCAAATTGATCGCACACCAAATTTGGCAAGAATTAAGAAATGACCCCTAAAAGATAAAGTATGATAATGCTTTAGGAAAAAAAAAAAAAGAGTTAATTATAACAATATACAGTTTTTCTTTTTACATTTGATGGACCATACAAGCAAACACACTAACATTTTTGAGCTGATAAAGAGAAAGTGTCACAGTTGTGTCATCCAGAAGGAAACTTCTGTCCCGGCCTTGACCAAAAGACTCGCCATCCTCCAAAATGAACCTAAAGAACAAACACATTTGACAATGGTAACAAGTTAGCTTATTCTGCACCCTGAAATAATGGTGAAGCTGTGATGCTAATGAATGCGGGTACTTGGGAAGGGTGCAGACGGGAGGTTTTGACTGGATGATCTCTTGATTGGTCAGCTCTTTCTCTAGGTCTCCTCCTGCCAGACACCACAGGTGATACACCTCATCTATGCCTCTCTCTACCAGGTAGTTCTCTCCCTCATCTACACAACACAGCGGAAGAGTCATTAACCTAATTTGTAGCATTTAGTTTTTACAGTCATTAAAACGATTTTGAACATTTTTCTCTAGTGCGAGTTCTGGTGAGCCGAACCTTTACAGAGTTCGCTGATGTCCTCAGGAAGCTCTAAATGTGCACAGCGCGGGGCGGCAGCGAACAGACGCACGGGGCACTGGTAGGGTGTGTACTGACAGGACATGCTCTCAAACACAGGGTCTCCCAGAAGCTCGGCTGGGGTGGCTCTGAAAGGACAGGAACAATTAAGCATAAGTTTGCCCTGCTCTGTTTATTCACATACTGTCTCTATTCATAATTAAAAGATAGCAAATCACTTCCAGTAACATGACGATTCAATTAGACCAATGCAAACAACTAAGGCTTTGTGAAATATAGAATTTTTACAATCAAAAAAAAAAAAAAAAAAACTAGACCCCGACCGATAAAGGATTTTGAAGGCCGATACCGATACAAATATTTTTTGGTTTTAAAATCCGTTATGCCGATATATCGGCCGATATTTATTTTTTTTATTATTATTTCAGAAAGGCGCAACAAAACATTAACAGATTTCCCTAACATTAGTTATTTGTAGTTATTTATGAGTTTTAACCAAAATAATATGATAATGCATTTTAAAAAGAAACTTTCTAAAAGTTTATTTTATTGTCACAATAGAACAGACTGATGATAGTGGCATTAGCTAGCTTTATGGTTAGCTAGTCTATGATGAACCATTTAGCAATGGATTACGTCATACTGCAAATTGTAAAACATACATTTTCATACAACTTTCGAGATTTATCGGTCAATATCGGTTATCGGCATCCAAATATAAAGAATTATCGGTATCAGCCAAAATTATCATATTGGTGCCTATTATATATATATATATATAAATAAATTATTAATAATCTGTATTCTTGTCATTATTTATATACTAATCATTTATAGACATTATATTGACTCTGACTATTGACTTTATTGCTGTGTTGTTTCGGTAGGGATAGTATTATTGAGTATTGAGTATTCATTAAAATTTGTTCATAATTTTTGCATCTTCTTTGTAAAAATTATTGTAACTATAATCTCAAATAGAGTATATATATAATTGTTTTTTTTTTATAATTTATATAATTATCATAATTTGTATTTATTCAATTTATATGCACATTTGAGTATCAAATGAAAAATACAACAATATTACCCATCACTAAGAAAGTGATCATTTCATGTCTATAAAAACAGTCCTTGTATTTGTTCAAGAATTAAAAAGAGATACGAGATTTCCTGGTTTAATGATGACATACTGCCAACCCGTCCATTCTGACTGCACGAAAAGCTTTGAAAGATAAGAGAGGTTTTTTTTGTTTGCTTTTTTAATAAAGAAATGATAAAGGATGTGGACAGGCTACCTTTTTGAAGGGAGAAACGTCAGGCATTTCCTCAATAAAGCCTGCACATTTTCAGGCAGATCCTGGGGGAAAAAAGTCAGAGACAAGAATATTAGTATAACATGAAACAAAGCCATTCATGCTATAAACCCCACTGAAAGTGAGGTTTTATGAGGACATTTGGAAAACATTAGCCATACGACCAGTGAGCGATCAGTGTCAAGCTAAGAAGAGTTTATCCGAGAGGTTTCAAAGTAAACCGTTTAAAGTAAAATCCCTTAAAGATGAAAGCACTAAGATAAACCACATCTTACTGTGACTCTTAATGTGTACTTTTCTGCAATAAAAGGATTAGAAAACAAAAATAATCAAATTGAGATCTATCTTTGTATGGAAGGTTATGTGGAAATACAAAAGACTATCCAATAAGACAAGCAAACTTACCTTAACAGTATCCAAGCACCCGTGTTCCTCAGCAAGAACCGTGATTATGTCGTCCATGCATCCTGTAGAAAATAAGATCCAAAAAATAAATTAAAAATTAAAATATTAAAAACTCAGAGATATGCTAATGGTGAAATTCCTTACAACAGAATATGGGCAAAATAATGTAATGTGAATAGATGAAAAGTGTAATGTAAATATGAACTCACCTAAGGTGATGATGAATTTCATTCTCTCACTAATATCAATGTTCTGCAGAATCTGCCTTCCCTATTGAACAAAACAAGTCACATGGAATTGAATGGTAAATGTTATAGAATCTTTGTGATCACAGTTAAAAACTCAGTAAAACTGACCAATGAAAGTTAATAATTCTGCAGTAAGCAGTATTCTGCAGTAATCTGTCTGTCTGTCTGTCTGTCTATCTATCTGCCTGTCTGTCTGTCAGTCAGTCAGTCTGTCTGTCTGTCTATCTATCTGTCTGCCTGTCTGTCTGTCTGCCTGCCTGTCGGTCGGTCTGTCTATCTGTCTGTCTGTCTGCCTGCCTGTCTGTCTGTCTGTCTATCTGTCTGTCTTTCTGTCTATCTGTCTGCCTGTCTGTCTGTCTATCTGCCTGTCTGTCAGTCTGTCTGTCTGTCTATCTATCTGTCTGCCTGTCTGTCTGTCTATCTGCCTGTCTGTCAGTCTTCTGTCTGTCTATCTATCTGTCTGCCTGTCTGTCTGTCTGCCTGCCTGTCGGTCTGTCTGTCTGTCTATCTGTCTGTCTGTCTGTCTGTCTGCCTGCCTGTCTGTCTGTCTGTCTATCTATCTGCCTGTCTGTCTGTCTGTCTACCTATCTGCCTGTGTCTGTCTGTCTGTCTGTCTGTCTGTGTATCTATCTATCTATCTATCTGCATGTTTATCTATCCATCTGTCGGTCCGTCTGTCGGTCTGTCTGTCTGTCGGTCTGTCTGTCTGTCCGTCTGTCTGTTGGTCTGTCTGTCGGTCTGTCTGTCTGCCTGTCTGTCTATCTGCCTGTCTGTCTGTCTATCTGCCTGTCTGTCTGTCTGTCTGTCTGTCTGTCACTCTATCTATCTGTCTGCCTGTCTGTCAGTCAGTCTGCCTGCCTGCCTGTCGGTCTGTCTGTCTTTCTGTCTATCTGTCTGCCTGTCTGTCTGTCTGTCTGTCTATCTATCTGTCTGTCTGTCTGCCTGCCTGTCGGTCGGTCTGTCTGTCTATCTGTCTGTCTGTCTTTCTGTCTATCTGCCTGTCTGTCTGTCTGTCTATCTGCCTGTCTGTCTGTCTGTCAGTCTATCTATCTGTCTGCCTGTCTGTCTGCCTGTCGGTCTGTCTGTCTGTCTGTATATCTATTATTCAGTGTATTTAAACAGTTTTTTTTTTTTTTTAAAGGCCTTTCAGGACATTTTGCAATAAACAACATTTACATTCAATGGATTATTTTATGGGAAAAGTAACTTATACATTTTACTTCCTTTATCTGATACACATGCATAAATATGTCAAGTAAGTGAAACCTGAGAAAAACTATGTTTATAAAGAATATATAATATATGTAACATTGTAAATTATTAATATCCTGGTGGTAAAAAACAAATGATTTGCATTAATGTAAAATTCAGTTTAGTCCTTGTTGAGCTGAATGTATGAAAACTCAGACAGCGTACCACACAGAGTTCAAACAGAAGCACCCCGAGAGACCAAACGTCTGTTTTGGGCCCCGAAGGAAGCGGGGCCTCAATGATCGAGGGGTCGCTGGAATACAGACAGCCTTGAGCGATAACCTCTGGAGGCAGGTAAGATGGATACCTACGAAAACAGAAAGGAACAGATGACACGGTTGCTGGAAAGGTCTGACAGAGAGCAGATGTAGCCCTTGTGATGCCAGATAACAAAAGAAGTGTCCCACAAAACCCAAATCACAACCGGATATTATAAGACAGCCCCCTTAGAGAACATGAGGGCTCCTGGTCGTGCCACTCAGATCAGGATATTTAGGATGCCACATAAGGAAGCCGCTTTGATATCCAGGATCTGCTTTTGATCAAAACAAAGATGAGCCACAATGATGCACATCTAATGTTAGTTCATCTTTCTTTATTATGAGAGTACAGCGTGACCCATTGATCTTTTTTTTCATGAAAAGCAGGCGCTTCGGTTCAGAGCCACAATGCATCTTAAAGAGACGGCGGACGAGATTTAAAGCTCGCCTTGACTTTCTGCTCGGATAATGATGCCGAGATGTTATCTGTACCCTTATATAGACACAAAAGCACGTGAGTTTCATTTTGAGGAATATGAGGATACGGCAGGAAACAAATGGAAAACATTATAGCTGAATGACGTACCCAATAGGGAAGTCAACATCTGCTCCGTGGTCGGTCATATGATATAGGCCGAATTTGGCCAACTTCACTTTACCCTGTTGAGTTAGTAAAAAAGAACATTTCATTCCATGAAAATGAGTTGAAAGCAAGATGGTATCAATAAGAAACTGATAGTTCTGACAAACTTCATATTGTTTTATACCTGTTGGGTATACTGTTAAGTTTATCAGAATTATTCATTTCTTTATAAAACTCTTAAACAACAGCTATGAATTTTATTATTACATTTTTGAGCAACAATAATTACAGGTTAGAATTATATATAAAAAATAAATGAATAAATAAAATAAAAACAAAATCCAATTAAATGAATATAAATTAAACAAAATTAAATAAAATTAAAATACAATTAAAATTAAATAAAATTAAATAAAATTAAAATAAATTAAAATCAACTTAAATTAAAATTAAATTAAAATTAAATTAAAAATTAAAAAAAACAAATTGTACATCATGCAGCATGCCAATGACTTCTCAATAAACTTCGGTGATTCCACATACCTCACGATCCAATAGAACATTGTTGGGAGACAAGGCGCGGTGAACCATGCCATGTTTATTCATGAACTCCAAACCTTCTAGCACTTCATAGGCAATGTGAAGCACCATCTCTGGACTAAGCGAGAGACAACAACATCCGAAAATGAGTCAATTTAATATTTATATTAATTTTCTAGTGATGTCAGTGTCATAATCAAGTCAAACTGAAATTCAATCTCACTCAATCTGTACAAAAGTAATATATAAATTTAAGTAATTATGGTATACACATTAACCTATGCCATAAGGTATAGGTTGAATAAGGCACCGTGAAGTCAAATAAAAGGTATAATCCAATGCTACACATTAGAAATAGCATGGCAAAATACTCTATAATGCCCTTTGAATTCATTTAAGTGCATTCATTCAAAATAAACAGTCTGATTTAGACAGTAGATGGCAGAATATGAGCAGTCTGTTCAGTTATTGGAAATATAGCACTGGTTTAGCTAGGAATGCTGCTTTTACAACTGTATATGTGCGTTTTGATACTGCATGAAAAAAAAGAGCTGAAAGTAAGCAAGCACTTTACAATAAGGTTTATTTTGAACTAACAATGCACAGAGCAATTTATTATCCTTTGTTAATAAAAATGTTCATGTTAGTTCACAATGTTAGTTGTTTGCATTACTAGATGTTACTGTGGGTAAAAATTTTGACAGTTTAAACAGTTGACATGCATTTACATCTTCACTGTCTTTCGACATTAAACTGACGCTTTGCGCTGGAATTCACACTCTGATATTGTGAAAAGAAAACTGATTTGAAACCTACTGATTTGATTGGTCATCTCAATCATTTTGACATTAACGAACACTGTTAGACCACTGAGGCAGACCAGACTAAAAATTTAACTTTTGTAACAGCAATATGGAATTAAAATATAAGGATGGTCATATAAACTAATAAATGATTATAACCAGTGTTTTGAATGAAGTGCTTATATACTGTAGTGTAAACTGGTGTTTTTTTCTATTAGACAAAGTTCATAGAAAGTTCTGGATGACAAACATGTTCATAATATTCTATAATATATTGAATACATTACAGTATATATAAGAAAATACTAAATAGATTATTCAATGGAGTAGTGAAATGTTCCTGGACTGATTGATTTGACGGTAAATTGTCTCTTGATGTTTTATATTTTGTCTAAAATGTGAAGCTTTATTGTTTTAAATCAGTTTGTTTGTTTTACAATTATTTTTAGTACAACATTTGCTCAGTCTATGGCAAAAGTTTGAACAGCTGTCATATTGATCCCAATTGTTTCAATATTAACACAACATATTGTTATTATACATAATAGTGTGAGCTATAACACAAACAACGATCAAATGCTATCACAAAATCTTTGCAAAAACTGTCCAACTGTGACAACGGTGTCAATAGCTTCCACATGAGAGGATACAAACCACTAATGAATCTCAGAACAACAAAAAAAAGCTCTGCCACAAATACCAATGGGTCTTTTAACCTCATAATGTAGAACAGATTTAAAATAACAAAACTGATAAAACTTCTGAAGTCTGAAGAATATATGAACTGTTCAAATATGCCTTTCAGAAAATACAGAACATTTCAGAACCTTCTAGACAACAAAAAATTCATTATAGCGTAATAATAAATGTTTTTTGAGCAGTAAATAGGCATATTAGAATGGTTTCTGAAAGATCATGTGACACTGAAAACATTGGAGTAATGGCTTTGGCCATTTCTAATCAAATTAAAGCAGCCTTGGTGAGACTTCTATCTAAAAAAAAAATGTTTTAAATGACCCCAATCATTTGAACACTTGTTTGCAAACATTTGGAAGCTTGTTTCCACCACAGAATGAAAAATAAAAAAGTTAATTGCGACTTTTTATCTCACAATTCTGACTTTTCTTCTCACAATTGCAAGTTTCCATCTCACAATTCTGACTTTATAACACAAAATTGTGAGTTTATATCTTGAGATTCTGACATATTTTCTCAGAATTGTGAGATATAAACTTGCAATTGCGAGTTATCAGGCTAATTCTAAGGAAAAAAGACTTGACTTTTTTCCCCCCAGAATAGTTTATATCTCAATTCTGACTTTACAACAAGCAATTGCGACTTTAATTCACGGAATTCTGACTTTATAACCTTTTAAATTGCGAGATATAAATTAAAAATTGTGTGAAATAAAGTCGCAATTGCGTGTTCTAAAGTCAGAATTTTTCTTTAAAGTCGGAAAAGTCTTTTTTTTCCCTTAGAATTGGCCTGATAACTCACAATTGCGACTTTATATCTCACAATTCTGAGAAAAGATGTCAGAATCTCGAGATATAAACTCGCAATTTTGTGTTATAAAGTTAGAATTGCGAGATGTAAACTCGCAATTGTGAGAAAAAAGTCAGAATTGTGAGGTAAAAAGTATTTTTTTCTCTCGCAATTGCGACTTTATTTTTCATAATTGCGACTTTATATCTCGCAATTGCTACTTTATTACTCACAAGTCTGCAATTGTGAGATAAAAGTCTCAATTATTTATTTATTTATTTTTATTAAGTGGCGGAAACAAGCTTCCATACTTGTGTGCGTTCATCGAGGTGCATTATTCAGTTGGTCTTGATGGTTACCTGACTGGTTTCCCCTGCTTCAGAAGATCTTTTAGGCTTTTTTCATAGTGCTCAGCAACAATAACCAGCCGTTCTGCAAAATAACAAAAAACAAAGAGTTTAAATCAAGTACTTGCAAAAGATAACAAACACGGGAAAAAACATTCTCTGAAATATTGCTATTCTCTGCTGTATTACCGGTAGGTTAACGACGTGAGAATTTTTTTATGTGTATTTTGTGTTAGTTCACCCAAAAATTCAAATCTTCTCATTTACTTGCCCTCAGTTTGTTCCAAACCTGTATGCGTTTCTTTCTTCTGTCGAACACAAACGAAGATATGTTGAAGAATGTTGTAAATCAAACAGTTGACGGGAGCCATTGAGTTCAATTGTATTTTTTTCACACTGTGAAAGTCAATGGCTACTGTCAACTGTTTGATTGCATTCAAATGACAAAAGAAACTCTTAAGGGTGAACTATTCCCTTTAAACTGGGTAATTTGGTTACTGCTCATGGGTGTACTAACTGTGACGTTATTGATAAATACGGGGAATTGGCTCGCCGACACATGTACAGGGTAAACAAAGAGAGTCACCTTCATTGATATAGTGCTTTAATCAATACAAATTGTTCAAAAAAAAATTATGATTTAATGATGCACTAACATCAATTCTGCAGTAAAGCATAAATTGAAAATTAGAGTCATTGCTTAGCTGAAGTCAGTTCAGTGTCGATTCTGTTTTGTTCAATAACCGTCTTAAGTTCATGGATGAAATGAGTTCAATTCAGCTATAGAGAAGCTCTACTGACAACAGTGATGTCATCGTCGTCTCAGTTCAGCTCTCATCCAAAACTAAAGGCATTGATGAAGAACTTTTAACATCCATGGAATCTTTCCATTGCACAGTTCATTAAAACACAAACGGGTCTTAGATTAGCAAAATGTTCTTCACACTAAAAAAGAGACTCTTTCAAGAACTTCCATTGCACTTCCACACAAAAAACCTTTTGGTACTTTGATTTTTAAGAGTGCAACAAGAAAAGATATTCAACATGCAAGTGTGCAACTAAAAAACATCCAGAAAATCTCACGATATCTAAAAAAAAATATCTATTTTGCAACTGCAACTGCTCTGAAGAATAAAAGATTCTTGTTTACTATTCCCATTTTAATCAGCACAGTGAAGAAGAAAAAAACCTATTCCCTAAAGACTTAAAAACTGTTTTTCAATATCCTCAGAAATTAATATTCCCTCCAGCAAGATGATGACCTGCATTCAAGGTCATTTCTCAAACATGAAAGAAAGTTATAACACTAATAAATCTGCATAATGTCATAAGGACTTACATACATCCATCTCATTGGGCACTCATGCATGAACCAAAGTGCATTGTGCATGATAAATACTGAACTAACAGTCATAAAGCAAATAAAGATAAAAGAGACATTCCCGCATATGAATAATGCCATTAAATCGCAGAGATAAAAATCACTAGATAAAAGAGAATGAACCTCTGAAGAGCACCAGAAAACAAAACCAGACTTGATGAGGCATTAAAGGCACACTATGCAAGAACTGTACCTTAATATAACAGCTTCAAAGTCAATTTGGTGGTAAACAAACTCATAGTAGGGCGAATCATCCTGGTAGTAAAGCTTGGTAAAACCAGCAATGCAAGTTTTGCAAGAGCACCCCTGACAAATCTCGTGAGTGGAGACGCATAGGGTGACCAGACGTCCCGAAATCTAAGCTGTTGTCCCGAATCCGGCCCTAATTGTCCCGAAAATTATACTAAAGCAAAATCTTGAGCAGTTATTGTTTGGTAAAATTTTAAAAACTGCAGCATCTTTTCAGTATCTTTCTTTGAAGTTCTACAAAGATTAGGTGCAAATTTAGATATACATTGATAAGCTAATTTTCATTAATTCGTTTCGTTGACATGTCTGGTGTACCGGAACCACAACAAGCCGTTTTTTCAGTGGCAAACTAAAGACTAATAACAGACTGTTGATCTTTGAAAAAAATGTTTGGTTCAGGTTTGAAATTCATTATCTTTTATAATAGATTACGTAATCTAATATCATAGTAGGCTAAGCCAGCCTTTCTCAAACTTTTTTCAGTCAGGGCACCTTTCAAAAGTGCATAAAATCTCAAGGCACCCCAGTGTAAAATATAATTTAAAAACACTGCATAACCCAAATTTAAATGCAAATGTCTTGTTTAGTTAGACAGAACAGTAATGAACAGAGCATAATATGAACTGTAAATAACAATAATAATAAAAACTTTATAGCACCTTTAAAAACACAGGTTTGGAAAGTAATTCACAAAATAATTAATCAGAGACACAAATGCTATAAAACCGTAAGAGGTGGACCGCCCAATACAAGAACCCAATAACAAATCCAGACCAGGAGAACTCAAATGAAGTGCAGGATGCAGATAAAATAAAATAAAAATCCCCGGCTCTTGTGGGGATTTTCTTTTCAAAAAACGATCCATAATGCTGTAACTAAAGTGGCCTAAATTCACGTTTATTTTTACGTTTCTGTCAGTCTGAGGTGTTGCTATAACGCGTTGCTATGGATTGCGTCACTTGCGTCAAGTTGTGTGTGTCTTGCTTCGGTCTTGTGAGACGGATTTTTTATGATTAATTTTATATATTTATCTAAAATGAATTTACAATTTTATTAATATGTTCATATGTTTAAAAAGAAGAATGTAAATTCAAATATATTTATATATGAAATGTCAGCTGTTTTTTTTTCTGGGGGTTTTTTTTTTCACATTTTTTTTAGCCTACGTAATTTTTTGGCGGCACCCCTGACACAGCTAGGGGGCACCCCAGTGTGCCGCGGCACCCACTTTGAGAAAGGCTGGGCTAAGCCATAAACACCCCCGAGATCTCTTATTTAAAGGCACCCTATGCAAGATTTGTACCTCGATATAACAACTTCTCTGCGTGAGTGATATTTACGACAGTAACATTAAATACAAGTACTCCACAGCGACTCTAGGGGTCGCTGTTTGACAAAAAACGGAATTCCTGCATAGTGTGCCTTTAAAAGAAAATGGAAAACATTTCAACATTAATGACTTGCAAAAACGTGCCATGAGATATTTCTTTTAATTTTAATATCTGCAGAGAAGGATGTCCAATAGACAGCCAACTAGATATGACAACAATCTGGGTAACATTTTACAATAAGGTTTCATTAGTTAACAACACTAGTTAACATGAACTAATAATGAACTGCACTTCTACAGCATTTATTAATCTTTGTTAAATGTTAATTTCAACATTTACTAATACATTATCAAAATCAAAAGGTGTATTTGTAAACATTAGTTAATGTGTTAACATAAACTAAAAATAAACAGCTGGATTTTATTACCTAACGTTGACAAAGATGAATTAATACTGTAACAAATGTATTGGTCGTGGTTAGTTCATGTTAGTTAATACATTAAATGTTAATAAATGAAACCTTATTGTAAATTGTTACCAAAATCTGATACATTTTGGACAAAGAAATTTTATTGATGTGGAAAGCTCTATTATGATTGGATGACTTTATTTACATAGTGCTTTATAACCTACAGAATGATTGTTTCAAAGCAGTTTTACAGTCAAATAACTGTGAATATGACAAATTTATCAATTATAAAAATAAAGCAGCTCAATTCAGTTTAATAACAGTGCCAATGTTGCAAATCTCATCAATTATGAAACCAACAATTTACAACAGTGTTGTAGTCGAGACCACATCACTCGAGTCCGAGTCGAGACCGAGACCAGAGAGAGTCGAGTCCGAGTCAAGACCGAGTCCATAGAGAGTCGAGTCCGAGTCGAGTCCGAGACCAGAGACTGTCGAGTCCGAGTCGAGACCGAGACCAGTGAGGGTTGATTACCTAATTTACTTAGAGAAATCCTTTTTTTTTTTTTTTACTGAATTTACTTAGAGTTTAAAAAATATGATCAGTTTAGGGCAAAAAGGCCACATAGTAGGTGGTGTTAAAAGTAATTTTATTACAATTTGTCATGCGCAGTTGCGCACTAGAAAATCACCAATCACTGGGCGTGTCAATCAATTTAAAGAAATATTTTATTAACATACATTAATAATCATGAAAAATGTTTTGAATTGAACTCGAGTGGACTCGGGAATAAGTCAGAGTCCTAAAAAAAAAAATGTTCGAGTACGAGTCAATTCCGAGTCCAAATGCACACGAGTCCATGACAAGACCAAGACCATTAAAATATGGTCTCGAGACCGAGTCCGAGACGAGTCCGAGTCTCGAGTACTACAACACTGGTTTACAAGGTACACTATTGCTAAAACAAGCACTTCTGATAAAAGCCAACACATTTTTTAAAGATCCTAAGAGAGTAGCCGCAATGTTTATAGTTATATCTGTGAAAAAAACGGTATTTACTATTAATTACCGCTGGACGATTTTATTTGCGAATATTTGAGAGAAACACAGTAAAGCAAGAAAGCCATGAACATACCATGCTTCCCTCTGGTGATGTCCACATATTGGCACAGTCTGGGATGGGTGATGGTCTTGAGAATCTGGAAGCGTCCCAGGATCTTGATGGAGTTTGGGGTGAGAGGAAGTCCATTGCTGCCACACACATCATGAGGAAGAGGAGAAGCAAAGAAGGTGGAGGCCCCCAGTTCAGCATCTCTGAGAGGCTTCATGACTCACCTGATGCTCAACAAACACACTGACACAGAGCACAGAATAAACTTATTTATCGCTGAATGCTTTTAAATGATTTTCGTACATTACTTTGTCATTTCTGAAATCAGTGATATGATTTCAGATGATTTCTGATAATGTTTTCTTTTTTAATACAATATAAATAGTTACTTACACCAGTTAATATATCAGGATAACCTAGATTAATCATAACTGTAAAACGTGTATGTTTCATTTTACAGCATAGCATAATACCTTGTCATTTATATGATTACACCATAAACTAAACCGATAGCTGCTACTATTTGATATGTAATTGAAATATACTGTACACACATGGATTTGTGCATGCTTGCTGGCGCTTTGAACTGTGAATTACAAACGCAAAATAAAATCAGCAGCATACCCGTTTATCTGAAATGAAAGACTGCTCCATTTGATTCACGTGTCCATTGATAATATCACAGGTATATATTTGTGATTTTGAGAGATCGGTGGAGTCTTCCGGACACTGTAAACAGCTGAACCGCGTGACGTGTTTACCCCGCGCCAGCGAACAGCTGAACGACGCGTGACCGGTGGCGTCATCACCCGTCGACGCCGGCAAGAGAAGAGTGTGTAGCGTGTGGCTTTATAGCAAAGAAACATACCGTTGCAGTTGTATGTGAGTACTAGTGCACGAATAAATGTTTTGTTTATTTGTCAATGTAATGTATTGGGAATGCAACTCTCTGTTATAGAGCTGTAGACGTACAAAAATGCCGTGTGGACTAACATGAAGTGTGTGTGAATTGAGTGACAGTCAGCACGGTGTCTATAAAAAGACAATAATGTCATCAGTCATGATGATCCTCCTGTATGAATGTCACACTACTCATGAAAACATCATATTATGGCACACTATTTTTAAATGCTCATCCTTGCGTAGAAATCTGCTGTGAATGGTAAAAAATGAAACTGCTTTATTATAATTTATAAATAAAAAAATAAATATATTGTTATTTCTTCTCTGTGTTTGTAAGCTTAACATTTACGCCAATGTTCTTTGAAATGAACAATTCTTAATATACAATTTCTGTCTTTACTTTCACTTGCAGTATATGGCCTGTCAAACCAGTTTATTCACCTGATCAACACGTCAACGTATAAAAATGTATTTTTTAAAGTGTTTTCTGTGTATATCCTTCCATTTCAGTTAAAATACATGGTAACACTTTGCTTTACAGTGTCTGTTACATGTAGTTACTAGTCATTATACTATTAATGGTGCATGTAACTAACCCTAAACCACTTCTTTCCCCCTATAGTAAGTACATGCAGTTAATCATTATCACTTCCTAAATATATGATGACACTGTAACATGGGCACCTTCAAATAGAGTGTAACCATTGCAATTCATTTAGCAAATGTACAGTGCAATGTGCAATCATATTTCATGATTATACAGTGTTTTACACAGGCTACATGAGTGAAATCCTTCATTTAGTTTAACATAATAGAGTCCAGTTGCATAAAACATCTACTTTACAAATCAGTAAAGTGACTTATAGCATGGAGGTGTTGTAAACTTTAATAAGTGTCATGATGTGTGTATATAAATCAGAACTTCAGTTCTTTTTTCATAAAATGAGCATTGTATGTTGGTTTTGCGAAACTTAAACTTAATAAATAAATTGAATAAGTATATAATAATAATTGTTATAACTCATAAATTTAAGTTGTTTTGGGTTCCTAATATGCTGTTATTTCTGGGACAGTTACTATAACATAAAATCATTCATGTGGGATACAAGTAGTTATGATAGTATTTCTTAAACATGATTAACAGGGAATGAAATCTTTATTGCTGGTGCCCAGTGGAAACCCTGACTAATGTGTGGCACAAGTGAGTGGTCGTTATCTCCTCGCCATTCAGACACGAATGTGACAGCTGCTCCTGAATTATTGGGAAAGCGGTGACAACCGAGGGGAATTATTGGGAAAGCGGTGACAACCGAGCGTTTTTGGAAGTGTTTTGGGCTCCGGCTCGGCCCCGGGACTCGTTTTCAGGGGTTATGCAAATGAAAACAGTCTTGTCATGGAGCTCATAAATTCTTCCACCACAGGCCCATTTAAAGCAGTTCAAGAACTTCAAAAACAAGAGACTTTGATCCACGATATTATCAACTCCAGCTTTTTTGTGTTTCTAATTTCCTCATCCGAACTCTCTGTTTTCATCCCGCGCCAGCTGTTGTTTTCCAGCACCACCCTGCACTATGTGTTATGATGTGTTCTTCTCTTTTCCTACGCCTTGTAAAAATTCCCTTAGTGTTTTTGCAGTGGATGAGCCGAAGCCAAATGTGTAATGTGTCCGTGTTCCTTCACCAGCTGTCTTTTGACTGAATGGGAATTGTTGTTTGATCCATTGTGGAACCATAAAGGATTCCTCAATCAAAACGCTTTTATAGTGGCGGCGGGGGCTTGAGAGGACAGTGACGCAACAGTGCAGGATATGTCTCCTCGTGGACATTTAGATGCCACATGGCTTGATTTCCATCCTAGTTTGGGAATGAGGTTGTTGACAAACTTGGTGATTCAGATGGTTAAATCTAATGGTACTGAAGTGAGAATGCAAAATAGGGTTCACTGGGAATAGGATGGAGAATGTGCTCTTTGATGAGGTTTTCACATGTTGTTTGGCGTCTGGCCGATCTATTGTTAAGCATCTGGCTGGTGTCAGACGTTTCATTATGATTCCCCTTCATGGAAGGGGATTAGGACAGAAAGTTGGCCACATATAGGTATAAATTACAAATTAAAGCACCGTGTAAAGTTTGCCAAAACACCTCATGTTTATGAGCGCCAAAGATCTGAAAGATCTCATTTAAAGAGGTCACGCTCTCTCGAGTGCCGCATGTTCCCAAGCACAGATAGGATGTCCCAGAGGATTTTTTTTTTTTTTTTTTTTTGCATGTTTAAGAGTTCCTACCGCGTTTGATCTTTCCCTTTGGCTTGGTTTTCCAGGTTCCTGGGACGATCTCTTTTCAGGATGTCTGGCCACACACCCTCACTCATGAGACTGGAACAGAAGGCTGCGGAGGCTGAGCAGCTCATCGAATACCTCAAGCAGCAGGTCCAGCTGCTGAAAGAGAAAGCCAGTAAGCGGATGCATGAGGCGTGCATGTGTGTGTTGATCACGGGTCAGTGAGAAATAAAAATGCCAGAGATGATGAAAGAGAAGGAACATCTTAAAAATCAAGTTGCCAACATTTGCTTTCGTGGTGGTTTTAAACATTTATTAGAAATGTATACTTTTATTCAGATTATATTGATCAAAAGTGACCGTAAAGACATATTACAAAAGATTTTTTGACTTTTTTTACTCTTATTCAAAGAATGTTGGAAATCAATGTATCATGATTTCCATAAAAATATTAAGCAGCGTCACTATTTTCAACATTGATAATAATTAGAAATGTTTCTTGAGCAACAAATCATCATATTAGAAAGATTTCTGAAGGATCTTGTGAGACTGGATGCCGATGCTGAATATTTATTTATTTAGTATTAAAATTATTGTATTTTTTTTCTTTTCTTTTAAATGAATGCAGCTTGGATGAGTATAATAGACTTCAAAAACATGAAAAAAAAGTTTTACCAACCCCAGATTTTTTTAATTGTATAAAATAAAAAGCCGTTGTGTGTTGCTTTAAGCACAGACACTTTGATTTAGTGGATTTTTCCTATATGAAATGAAAAGTTCTCCCAAGCATGAAAACTTGCCCACAAGTATGTGTATGAATTTATCTTTTTTTTTTCTGCTGAACACAAAAGAAGATATTTTGAAGAATGTCGGTAACCAAACAAGTGATTGACTTCCATAGTGTTTTGTTCCAAGCTATTGGAGGACCTTTTTCGTTACCAACATTGTCATCATAAGAAAGAAATTCATACAGGGTTGATGACAGAATTTTCATTTTTGGGTGAACTTTCCCTTTAATAATATTTTAAATAGGACTGGATCCTTAAATTGATTTATGTTAATAAAAGTTGGTTTGTGTAGTTGTGCAGGCCACAGTGAAAGAGGAGAAGAAACTGATGGTGGAGAACGCCAAGCTCAAGGAGGACATTGAGGACCTGAAGAAACAACTTCTTGACTTGGAAAGAAGTAGAGGAGGTATAATATCACATAACACACTGTATTCCTGCTGATGTTCTTGAAATAATGAAGATGCTGTACTTGAAAACATACTATGACTTTTAGAATTTAAAAAACTTCCTACAGTCCAGAATTAAATGACCACCCAGACATGACCACCCACATGATGCCTGCTGGGTGGTCAGAATCTCCTAAACAAATAACTAATGGTAAAAATAAAAAAATTGTGCTGTTCCTTGTTATATTCGTAGTTAGTTGCATGTGGTACTAGAGGGAGGGACATTCTCAATCTTGAGAGTGGATACAAATCTGTGCAGTGTAAGATAAGTGTTAATATAGCGCCTTCAAATTATTATACAAACCTTCACCTTGTGGTGAGCATTTCGGATTGCTTTTCTAATGATAAATAAGTAAAATAATTGTTCTTCTCAGTGAAAGAGGTGGCCATGCCTTCAGCGGAGCCCAGCATCCAGTGTGTCTCTAAACCGACAGCCGTACAACCACCTTCCCCAGCAGCCCCTTCTGCTCCCGCCACAAAAACACCCCCTGCCAAAAACAACGATGACGCGAAAAAGATGAAAGCCGAGAAGAAGGGTAAGCATACTTTTTCGAGACTATTAGTATGATATTTCCTTTTCTAACAGTTTATCTCTTCAGTGGCAAAGTTTCCAGCAATTGCTGTCGATTCATTTGCAACATTAGAGCTTTATTTTAAGATGTCGCTGTGTAATTATTAGAGCCAGACCGATTTATCGGCAAGCCGATATTAGGCATTTTCCAAACTATCGGTATCGGCAGTTATAATGGCCGATAAATGAATATTTCAAAAATAAAATAAAAACGGACGAAACGCGCTTCAACCATGTCATGAGTTTTGGAGTTGTATAGTTTGTCCACCAGAGGGCACTCTACACCGCCCACTCGTTGAGTTGGTCACGAGACATACATTGCTTGAATAACAATTAAAAGAACATCCCCATCAGTTTTCTTAACTCAAATAAGCATGACAAAATTTGTGACTATCATGTCCAGTTTTGCTGCTGTTAAATAAGCCGAGAGTGAAGCTAGTAATAATTACGTTACGTTGTTACAGTGTAGTTGACTGACTGTCCTTTTAACTTTTGACAATGTGACTGAAGTATTTCTTTAATTGCGCGTGACAGTTATAGCAATCATCTCTCCTTGGCATGTTATATTGAAAATGTATGTTTTACAATTTTCAGTATGACGTTATCCATTGCTAAATTATGGCTCATCATAGACTAGCTAACCACAAAGCTAGCTAATGCCACTATCATTAATCTGTTCTGTTGTGACAATAAAAGAAACAAGTTTCTTTTTAAAATGCATTTTCATATTATTATAGTTAAAACTCATAAATAACTAAAAAGAAATCTGTTAATGTTTTGTTGCGTGTTTCAGAAATAAAAAAAATATCGGCCGATATATCGGAATATCGGATTTTAAAACCAACAAATATTTGTATCGGCCTTCAAAATCCTTTATCGGTCGTGCTCTAGTAATTATATATTTAAAGGAAAACTTCACCTCTGGCAAAATGGGCTTTCAATAAATTGGCTACCTATACAGTAGAAAGACTTTTTTTCTCGGTGCCTACCCGTATAGAGAAAACAGAGAAAAGAGGCTGTTGACTTCCTTTTTGCCAAATTGGTAGGAAAACTTCAACACCCACAATGCACTTGGGCATGTTGGCGTCCAAGGCCACTCCTTTCAGTCTGCTATGGATACGCTTACCAGTCAAATAATGCCTTCCTTTAGTAGGACATACTACTTAGCAAACTTTTAGTCATATTGGTGTCGAAAGAATTCAAAAAGTGAACGAAAGGAGTGAGTTACTATCGGTTTCCAGTGAAGGAACCAGCACGCTGTTGGCAGCATCTAAAAGCTGCAAAGAATCGTAAATATGGACAGAACGCCGCAATGGAAAATTTTATAGTCAACTTAAAACTGGATGACCACAAACACAGTATTTTGTCAGTTCCGCCTGTACAGGTAAGAAAGCTTCCATTTTTTCCAAAGAGTAGACGGAGAACAATATAATTTTCAGTGCTGAACCTAGTTCTGTTAATATTAACCCTCTGTCGATCACAGGGATGCGTACACTCACCTAAAGGATTGTTAGGAACTGCCTTAATTCTACGTGGCATTGATTCAACAAGGTGCTGAAAGCATTCTTTAGAAATGTTGGCCCATATTGATAGGATAGCATCTTGCAGTTGATGGAGATTTGTGGGATGCACATCCAGGACACGAAGCTCCCGTTCCACCACATCCCAAAGATGCTCTATTGGGTTGAGATCTCGTGTCTAGGGGTGAATTGAATTTTTGGGCAATATGTGAATGATTTACACCAGTGTTTCTCAACTTTCAATGAAAGACTTGTTTTGAAAGACGTGCATGAAAGCTGTTATCTCCCCTGTCGGACACAATTTAAGTAAGTAAGGAGTGCCTGGGTAAAAAACGTGTTATAAATAATGGCGTGTAATGAGTGCATTTACTCAGTTTAAGAAAAGACCCTGAGCGAATGTTAGCTGTGGATGCAGCTCAAACTCATTTAAATCAGGCAAACCAGATTGAAAGACGTCACTATTGTCTTCGGGTTGTTATATTTCTTAAGTATTTATATCCTAAAGAACAGAGCATATGAAATTAATCAGATTTCCTTTCATATTTATTCAATGAAAATGATTTTCATTTCAAATCCCTTCAATTTGTGAACACTCTGTTCATACTGTCATATGCAGATCATGTTTGTGTATTATTGGGCTGAGGAAAAACAAGTTAACTTGTGCGTTTCTCTGGCATTCCTGTGGGCCAGATGTCAAAAGCAGTTTAATAATTCTCAAATATGCCTCTCCTCCTTCAGTGTTGATGAATGCTGTGTTTCGGTGTGGATGAAAGCCTCTGTTGCACCTGTATTTCATGCATATCTCTTTCTTGGCAGTGCTATATGGCTCATCACATTTAGAAGACTTAGAGGAATCTTGGCACATTTTGTTCTAGACTTAAATTAGTGCTGTGTGATTAATCAAAATCACAATTGAAATCATAAAAGCCTACTAGACTTGTTTTTTGTTTTTCCTCTTTAAAAGTTTGGAATAAAAAGCATATTTAACAGCTGTTGACAACTTGACAAGGAATTTAAAAGGTGTTTTGAGAGAGTGAAGAGGGTTTAACCAGACCGCATTGCAATGCTACGGTTAAATGGTCGAAAAAATGCTTTAAAATGGTAACTAAGGGCAAAAATAAAACATTACTGGGTATTTCCACAAATAAAATGCATTTTGGTGCATTTCTGTGACTCTTTCAAGCATTAAAAGTCAAACATTAAACAAGAAATATGTTAGATAAAATTGATATGAAACTGGCACGAACATTTTTAATACATAATGGGGTGGGCATAATAATAACAATTTGATCAAATTATATATATATATATATGTTTAATTGTGTTTATTTGTAATAAACTAATAGGTAACACTTTATTTTGATAGTCCACTTTAGACATTCTACTAACTATAAGTAACTTTTCAACTACATGTCAACTAACCATCATTATACTATTAGTAGACTGTCAGCTTAATATCTGCTAACACTTTATTTTGTTGGTCCGGACAATCACAGACATTCACAGACATTCATTGACTACAAGTAACTTGGCGACTAACCCAAAGCCTACCACCTAACCATAACTGAACAGTCTACTGACAGTCTACTATAATATACTAATACTTTAATGAGAGTTAGTTGACATGTAGTTAAGAAGTTACTTATAATTAGTAGATCAAAATAAAGTGTAACCAACTAATAACTATTATTAAACATTGTGCTACTAATATTACTAATATACACTCTCCCAAAAATGTGTTCCTGTGATCAAAGCTACATTTTTAGCATTTAGCATTATTCCAGTCTTCAGTGTCACATGGTCCTAGAAATCATTCTGATATGATGATTTGCTGCTCAAGAAACATTTCTGACTATTATCAATGTTTTAAACCGTTGTGCTGCTTGATATTTTTCATTCATTTCTTTTTTGTTTACTGTCACCTGATAAAAGGATCCTTGTTGAATAAAAGTATTAATGTATTGTTTAATACACAAACGGTTGTGTAGATTAGCAATTTTCATTTCGAGATTTGCAGGGTGAAGAGGTGGTCAAAAATAGAGCCCAACCGATAAAGTATTTTGAAGGCCGATACCGATACAAATATTTTTGGGTTTTAAAATCCGATATTCCGATATATCAGCCGATATTTTTCAGAAACGTGCAACAAAATATTAACAGATTTCCCTAACATAGTTATTTGTAGTTATTTATGAGTTTTAACTAAAACAGTATGATAAAGCATTTTAAAAAGAAACTTGTTTCTTTTATTGTCACAACAGAACAGAGGAACATCAAAATATATTAAAGTTCTGATAAATAAAATAATAATTAGTCCCTACATTGCCTTATAAGCTACCTTATAATTACAATGTCAGCTTGCTTCTCCCTTTAAGTCAAGTCAAGTCACATTTATTTATATAGCGCTTTTCACAATACAGATTGTATCAAAGCAGCTTTACCTGCACTTTTTAAATTCTTTCCATCAAGCTACATCAAACCATTTTCAATCATCAGTTGCTGCCTGCCTTCTAAAACCTACTATTTAGCGATTGTAAATCCATTACAGAACGACAGTCTGCAACACACACTTGGCGTCGTTGGATTTCACACACGTGTAAAAGAAAAGCTAACTTTTATGCACAAGATGTATGTTTGATACGTTTTGTATCAACTCTGTCTAAATGTTCACTCCTCGCAAGTCTAACTTACATTTTACAATGCAGGGACGGTAACTAGGGATATGCTAGTTATAAATACAGTAATCATTACTTTATTTAGGCAGAAAAAGTTCTTTGTGGTTTTCAAGCTCATTAATGTTAACATTAGCGGTCTTCCACTGATGATAGTGGTATTAGCTAGCTTTGTGGTTAGCTAGTCTATAATGAGCCATAATTTAGCAACGGATAACGTCATACTACAAATTGTAAAACATACATTTTCAATATAACAGGCCAAGGAGAGATGATTGAAGCGTGTTTCGCCATTATAACTGCCGATACCGATAGTTTGGAAAATGCCTAATATCGGCCGGCCGATATATCGGTCTGGCTCTGTCCCCTGAACCCCATAAGTCCAGAAACCGTGCTAAAGTCACTGGTGTGATTTGGAAACAAATGCCATACTGAAGCCATTGTTGGCAGAGTTGTTTTTAGAAAAGCTCGGATTGACAAGCCTGGGGAATTTTACATGGCTTGAAAAGTGTCTTAACAGCTCCCTGGGGAACAATGTGCACTAGCTAAAAATATATATCAAAGAGCTGCATTAACAACACCTCACAAACTAAAGGCACATTTCCTCAGGGTGGACATACTGTGAGAAAACCCCAGAACGACACAGTGTGCTGAGGTTTCTGCTATGTTTGTAACAACAGTACAAACACAGCTTGTGCTTTTTATAGATATTTATGGTGTGTCATTTGACGATTCGTAATTTGGCAATTCGATTTACAAAACGCAAAAATATTTGATATCACTTTCTGATGGGCTTTTTTTTTTTGGTCCAGGTGAGAAGAAAGAGAAGAAGCCAGCGGCGCCGCCTCAGGAAGAGGCAAAAGTTGACGTGTCCCGACTAGATTTGCGGGTGGGCCGCATCATCAGCGCAGAGAAGCACCCTGACGCCGACTCTCTCTACGTTGAGCAGGTGGATGTGGGCGACGCGGCTCCACGCACTGTTGTCAGTGGCCTGGTCAAACACATCCCTCTGGACCAGGTATCCATCTAAACCCTGACACACACCTGTGTTTACCACAGTCATTGCTACAGGAATGCAACAAGTCATTTATAATATGTAATTTCATAATTACAATAATACAAGAAATTCAGTTGAATTTTCATTATCAGATCTCACTGATTATACCATTTTCAGGTTACTCAAATAAATAAATAAATGACATTAAATTGTTCCTCCAGTTACATTTATCTTTAGTAAATTGAAAGAAAAAATGGTTACTCTTTATTTTATGTTAATGCAGCTGCAGTGTAATTGCACAAATAAGTACCGAGTAATATTAATAACTGCATGTGTTTAGGCTTACTTTGTACTGTTATTACTATAGTAAGTACATGTAACACGCAACTGTCACATTAAATTGAAATGTTACTGAAACACAGATTGATCTCATGAAATGGCGTATGTATGACACGCCAATTCGTATTTCCATTTTTGGCGTGCTATCAACACGCATGATCGCTTTTCAGCGTGTTTATGAACGTCGTTGACTTAACGTTACATTACTATACTGTATATATAAATATATGACCTACCCCAAACCCGTCCCTAAACCTACCCGTCACTGGGGTTAATAGCATTCATGAGTCTTCCCCTACCATCCTAGGGAAAAAAATATCGCTCCCCAGATGTAGATCTAGATTTTGCTTCGTTTCGCTCGGACATTTAACGCTGTGTGCATACACGCGGAACCACTCGGACAGACATATACGCGTACAAACGGATAGCTCAAAATGCGTATAGATAACACGCCACTTGACTTGAAAGTGGCGTGTATGTTTACGCAAAAGTCATGATTTCATGTTGAAACAAACTGAATCATGGCATCTATCAAGCTAATATGTTATGCAATAGTCTGAAGTTACATGAACACTTTGCTGTACCTGAGAGCAATCTTTGTTTGCCATAAAAAAAAAAGAATTCGGCTTTTGTTGATTAGGTGTTATGTGTCAGAATATTATGAAGGGGGATATTTCAGTTTTACTGTTTCATATAAAACGTCTGCACTAGCACGACTCATGCGGGTCCATAAACCTGCTCCATGCAGACAGCTCGGTCTCCTGTGTTTTATTTTCCAGAACCCCGAGTTTATGATTTGTTTAGGGGATTCCTAGCAGCTCGTCAGAAATTCAAATTACACTTATAAAACGCATCTGTTTCCTTCATTCATTTAATCGTGTTGGGTTCCCCCCCCCCTCTGGTTATGACAACATCACGGTTGCTTTATGTGTGTTTGTGCATTTAAATAATAATTAATGTCGACAGTTCGTTACACACAGGGCTCGGAGGTAGATGAGATGAATGAGATTGCTTATTGCATGTATTCAGTTTATTAATTTTGTTAGGGGTCTGTTTTGTTCTGCCTTCCTTGTTTTTGGTTATAAAAACGAGTAATTCAGCTATTATGAAGTTGCCCAGCTGTTCCTTATTATGCAGTATGTTGTTGATATTTTTGGACCACTGCATAATTTCTCTTTCTGCCTTGCAATAATAAGTTAAATATTTAATTGATTGATTATTTAACTGCATGTTCAGATGCAGAATCGTATGGCTGTGCTGCTATGCAACCTGAAGCCTGCTAAGATGAGAGGCGTGTTGTCTCAGGCCATGGTCATGTGTGCCAGCTCTCCGGAGAAAGTTGAAATCCTGGATCCCCCGAGTGGAGCCGTGGCTGGAGACAGGGTTTCCTTCCAGGGCTTCCCAGGTAACGTTTCATATTTATACACAAATGTACTGCAATGAAATACGAGATTACCGTCCAGACGTCCAATGGCATCTACAGTCTGCTTCACAGAGCCCATCTGAGCTCCTTATGCTGGTTTGTTAAAGGAATATCTGTCATAAAAATTATGATTTACTCGCCCTCGTGTCATTTCGAAACCATTATGGGTTTCTTTCTTCCGTGAGACACGAAAGTAGACGTTAGGCAAAATGTTGACGCTGCTCAAACAAAAAACAAACATGAAACGAGCATATGGTGAGCAGCAGCTGTCGTGATCTGAAAACTGCATTCAGATATCATTAAATCGATTTATATGACGCATGCACTATATTCCAAGTTTTCTGAAGCCATATAAAAGCTTGTCTATATTCTCTTTTGCATCATTGACCTGCCACAACATCGTGTTGGGATGAATATTTTACAGGTTGGCCATTTGATATGGTCTCTATCTTCCTGTCCACGCTCAGGCATAATAAGCTGTAATGTAGTCCAGTCCTCTCGTGTCGGTAGTCAAACATCTTGCTCTGCCACTTTAGGGGGTACAGCCTCTCAAGGCTGTTGTTTAACCACAGTTGTCCCTTTGAATTTTTAAGATCTTTCAGTAAAGAACTTGTTGTTCTTTGTTTCTTAACTGGAATGCACTACACAACACTAGGCATTATACATACACTAAATGACTGGATCACATGCAACCAGATTTTCAAGTTGAGAACACAAACTCACGCAGAAACTTGTGACAAATGAAAACAATGCGCTCTAAAATCAGCTCAAACATGTTGGATCTCCTCATATTCTGAGTTTGTGCCCATCACACACGATGCAATTTCTGTAAAATCTCTCTGCTCTGCATGCCCAAATCTGCCGCCTTGTTAAACAGTGACATATTTTCCGCTGTCGCAACCCTCAACTGTGCGCATGCGTCGGTGGAACCAGACGATGTTTCCCGGCTTGACTGTTAAAAGCAGACGATTGGCTTTCCAGGGGGAGGGGCGGGGCAAGTGCATACAACCGCCTTTGGTGTTACGGGTTTTCTCTATATAGTTGTATTAAAGATTGAGGAAGTGGCATGTCTCTATATAAATAGTCTCTGACTGAACTGAGCTGACTGTTTTCTCCAGAGCTGCTTTAATGCCGAATTGAACTCATTTCATAATTGATTAACTTTACACAGTTATTGAACCGAACTGAATCAATACCGAACTGATTTCAACTGTTTAAATCTGTATTTATGTGCTATATAAATAAAGGTCACTTGACTTGCATAGCGTATTCACGCCTTTAGTTGTTTGCATTCAACCAAACAAGCTAATATTATTTTCCCATTTAACCCTCAGGTGCTCTTCGGTCATTTCTGACCGAAAAAATGTTTTGAATTTCTAAAAATCACAGCTTCATAGGAAAGTTATGAAATTTGGTGACTTATGGCATTATGTATGTGAACACAAAAAAAAATTGAGGTCATGATCCGAGCATGCTAAATGGTCGTAAAAAAAATAGTCACACTTGTGGTCTTCGGTCAAAAATGACCGACCCATAGGAAATGAATGGGAAATTGACACACACAAAAAAAATTCTCTAAATTTTTGTACGTGCAATCTACAAATCGGCTACAATTCTAAAAAAAAAAAAAAAAAAAGTACACCGCAGGAAAGGGGTGACGCTCTACAACATCTAGAGTGCAAAACAAACCCACCCACCCACACACATACAAACACACTTTTATACACATACACACCAATAAATTTTGATTACAAAAAGAATGTTTTGAATTTTTAAAAATCACAGCTTCATCGGAATGTTACGAAACTTGGTGACTTTTATGGCATTACGTATGTGAACACACAAATTGAGGTCATGATCTGAGTATGCTAAGTGGTCTTAAAAAAAATAGTCACACTTGTGGTCTTTGGTCAAAAATGACCCCCATACGAAATGAATAGGAAATTGACAAAAACACAAAAATTCACACATTTAAATTATTTTTTTTAAATAAAAAATCGTTTTTGAGATAGTTTCAACTATATATTCAAATCCACCAAAAAAAAAGTGTTCATAAATATCTGGGGAATTTACATGCTTCTCCATAGAGAGCTGTACATGCAATCTAGTGGTTACGCCATGATTCTACGCTTTTTCTCTACTGTAAAAAGATGGAGCTAATTTTCTTCAAAAAATATTTTTTTTCTGAAGGCCTAGGCTCTATATTAAACTAAAATACTGCGTTAATAATTTTTTGAAAAAATAATATATATATAGAAACATATATATATTTTTCCATGGCAAAAATAGACCATAAATATTCCATAAATATTAATAAATTCAATCAAATTGTCTCAAAATACTAAATTACAAAGAATAAATATTATACAATAAAAATAAATTGCATTGGTTTTAGTGGGATAGAGGAAATTTAATTTTTAGGTGTCCGGTCACTTTTGACCGGGAGCATAACAAGTGTGACTCCGAAACGAAGAGCACCTGAGGGTTAAAATAAAGAGCAAATTCCTCAGTGCTTTGGGGAACTTTACAATCCAAATGTTATTCTCAAGATGCGAAATATGGTGGATCTGGCATGCATGCGATCTGGAAGACTGCTGCATTCGTGTTTGAGCACAATAACTAACGGGAAAACTCCCAGCAATTGGGAGAGGTGGACCATCTGCACAATAATGTCTCTTTCACCTTCCCAGCTCTTCCTCGTGTTTCCTTTTGGCTGAAAAACCTAATATGTTGTCCTGCTCTTTTTTTTTTCCACATTAAATCACAGTTGTTATTCTCAGTCGTTCCCAATACGAACACAAAGCACGTAGCAGGAATAAGGCAGTTCTCCATATTCCTCCAGTTGTCGGGAGTCGTAAAATGACATTTACAACAACAAAAAATGTCCATAACACAATAATTACAGGGCGAGGGATTACAGACAACAATTTTGATATTATGTTTTTTTTTTTTTTTCTACTCTTTCTTCTTGTGTTCTGCTTGTTCTTTTTATGAATTGCCATGCAATTATTTTGGTATTCTCCCATCCAACAGTCTCCTGGGATTTCATTTAAATCTCATATTTGTTGAGGTTTTATTTTGTATGTATTGCCTGCATCTGTACCTGTCCTGTAGTCATTAAAAGTAATGGGGACAGACTGTGACCTTTCATTGTTTGTACCGTTATGGTGGTTGTGAAAAGGTCAGCACTAGAATATTAGACGCATAAAACCAGGAGCATTCAAGTCAAGTGTTTGGATTCATTTTGGTTTGATTTATGTCTGCTTATTGTAGGTAGTAGCAAAAACAGGTGTCTTTATCTGGTTTCCATGAGTCCTTGAGTTTTGGAGCATCTCGCTTTGGCTCGGCTCACTTTAAACTCGATCTAGAGTCGTTATGAATTAGCCTGTTGAAGTGGATGAAGTGACACCCTGAGATGATTTCAAAACCGGCTTTGTTTTCAGTCTTTTTACAGCTGTTGGGAAAACTAATGAGTAATGACCCTTTTTATCTATTTATTTTTTGGTCCAGGTGAGCCTGACAAGGAGCTGAACCCTAAGAAGAAAGTGTGGGAGCAGGTCCAGCCAGACTTGCGCACCGATGGCCAATGCGTGGCCACTTACAAGGGCGCTGCCTTTGAGGTCGCTGGCAAAGGAGTGTGCAAAGCTCAGACAATGAGCAACAGCGGTATCAAATAGAAACTTCTGGGTGATTTCCATCAGTGAGAAGGCTGGTTTTCTAACCTCTAGAGTCTAGAGTCCTCTCCAACTATGCTGAATGAAGGGACACGTTTGAGAATAATAAAGTCTTTAAATATTTTCGTTTGAATGTCTTTTTTCTTGGTATGCATACTAAACCGTCTATAGATATGTGTTTTTGTTTATAACAGGTCTCATTAATCTTAGTTAATGTATTAATTTAACGATGAGCAATACATTTGTGTTAATTTTCGCTAAAGGAGTAGTTCACTTTAAAAAAAACAACTTTTGCAGATAATTTATTCACCCCCTTGTCATCCAAGATGTCCATGTCTTTCTTTCTTCAGTCGAAAAGAAATTAAGGTTTTTGATGAAAACATTCCAGGATTTTTCTGCATATGATGGACTTCAATGGGAACCAAACGGTTCAAAGTCCAAATGAGAGTTTCAGTGCAGCATCAAAGGGCTTTCAACGACACCAGACCATGAATATGTGTCTTATATCTAGCAAAAATTTGAGCGTTCGTGACTCTCCTGTTTGAACATCAAAATGAACAAATCTTTTTTCGAGTCATGACTCGAAGGGTCCTAGATAAGACCCTTATTCATCGTCTGGTGTCGTTTAAAGCCCTTTTGAAGCTGCACTGAAACTTTCATTTGGACGTTGAACCGTTTGGTTCCCATTGAAGTCCATTATATGGAGAAAATCCTGGAATGTTTTCATCAAAAACCTTAATTTCTTTTCGACTGAAGAAAGAAAGACAAAGACATCTTGGATGACATGGGGGTGAGTAAATTATCAGCAAAAGTTTTTTTTTTTTAAAGTGAACAACTTTTTTAATGTTAGTTAATAAAAATAGTTTAATTTGCAGTGCATTAACTAATGTTAACAAATACAACATTTGATTTTACTAATGTAGTAGTAAATGTTGAAATTGACTAAATTAAATCTAAAATTAATAAATGCTGTAGAAGAATTGTTAATTTTTTTGTTCATGTCAACTAAATTACTTTACTGTTAACTAATGAAACCTTATTGTAAAGTGTTACCCATTTCTTTAAAGGGACAGGATTATATAATGATTAAAATGCTGGAAAGTATTAATTTAGTAAGTAAAAAATATTAATTCAGGTATAATTTGTTAACAATTATATAGTGGTGCAGATTTTAATGAGTTTTAATAACATGAAATGGCTTTTTACTTTCGTAATGCAACATATTTCCAAGTGAAACAGGACTTGATTTTGTCCTGGAGTTAATTGGATTGCAATGTTATTTTATTTTAAAGTTAATTTTACATATACATTCTTAATGTTTCAGGGTGTATAAACTATATAGTTAATATTTTATGAATAAAACTGACTTAACAGTCAACAACAGTAAATGTAATTAACATTAACCTACATTAATAAAATGTGAGATTTTATTGTTAGTTTATATATTAATATTAGTATTAAGGAATTGAAGCTTATTGTGAATGTTACCAAAATTATGAAGGCCATTTTTTTCCCATTAGAATAATGTGCACCATTGAATCGTGCACAAAAACAATAAATTTAAATTAAATGTTGATAATGCAACGTTAGGTAAATTACAATGATCTAAACTAAGAATATATAAATGAAGCTCATGCGAAAGAGATCCATAGTTAATGACCTGTTCTCTCTCTGTTCTCAAATAAAGCGTTTGTTTTTAAAGATCCATAATAAAACAATAAGGTTTAATACACATTTGAATCATGTTAATTTCCTCTGAATTAATCTTATCTGAGCTTTTCTTCAAGCCATTTTGAATGGCCTCATATTATTCATCCCTCAAGAGGAACATCATAGACGTTTGCACAAGTGTCGTTAAGTGTGTTAAACTGATGGATTTATGTCCACACCAACCCCATTCTGTCCAAAATAATAAACTCCTTATGTGTAGCTCAACATCAGTGTCAATAAAAAAAAAACAACTTTATGTATCTTTTGAATAACTATATAAAATGAAGAAACTTATTCTGCTATGGCTTCTTTCACATGAAGTTTTTGTCACTGAGTTTTGTCTATAGTGCGTTACAATAAATGGATAAAGTTGACAGTTAAAAAAAACGTTCATAAGAATTTGCAAATCACCATCATCTAGTATGCGGTGTTTATTTGGTAAATATGTGGTGATGAGAGCTTCTCTGAAGAGATATCAATGGCAGAATGCTGACGTTTCTGGAGGAGAGATGGACACTTTTGTGATGGTTATGAATATTGGTTTATATATATACTAAACATCCTGTGATGATGGCCTGGAATTAAAATTCAGTGTGTGTGTATGTAAATATATATATGTGCACAAAAAAGCGCTGTGGAAACACGTTGGCCTAGTACTTTTTGTCCCTATCTGCTACTGTAGTTTTTCAAGATGGCGGAACTACATGGAAGCCTCTGAGGACCTACCCATCCCATGTATATAAAGATAATAGATTCTTTGTTTACGAGGATATGTCAGATAATTGTACACCATTGAGGACATATTTATGAATAAAAATATTGATTTTAAATAATAAAATACATCAAAAAGTACACTTATGCCTTTAAAGATTCTGATGCTGTTACTCAACATGAAGCGCTCTCTGATCACAAATTTGTTGCACATTTGTGTGCCTTTTTGCGGTTGACTGTTGTGACAACACCCAGTCAGAATAAGGCTATATCCTAGAATTACGTCAAATTTTCCATATTGCTTTTAAAACCCAATACAAACAACAGCAAACAAATCCATTGTTTGGAATTCCTCGCCCAAAGTGACATTGAATTAATTATCTGCTAAACTGAAGATGTTGAGAGCGACCGACTCCATCCATCCATCAAAGCATAGCTGGGATATACATGCGGGTTGACGAACATGTACATGTGAGAGTGCAAAGATGCTTTAGGCCACGCTTCAAAGTGAATTAACAGCTTGAGACCGGAACAAATGGCGTACATATGCGTATATTAATGAAAATCTACACTTGACTTGAACTTTACTATATGATCTCATAAAAACTCTGTAAAAGGTCTGTGAAAAATTATTCTTGGGAATTATCTTCGTAAGTACAAATCTTTATCGAGAGCGGTCCAAGGACGTTTGGCTGGCGTTGAAAGGGAAGTTTGAAGCCTGCTGTTATGTGTGTGGTTTCATCGTTCACAAGCATAGGAAATCTATTAGCCACGTTAAAAACCAACTGAGACATTTGGATGTTTTTGCTCACAAACAGCAGCACAGATGGTCTTCCATAAAGCTGCTTGTAAGACTATGTCCATTATGCTGTTCATATGCAGTTTATGCAAATTATTCCTGTTAACTAAACAGATGTTTTACAGTCAATGTTTTTTGCTGGCGTTGAATCAGTTGAACTTTGACATCCCAAGCCTGTATGCCTTTCTTTTTCTGTGGAACACAAAATAATTTTGATATTTTGAACAATGTTTCAACTTTTTTTGTCCATACAGTGTTTTTTTGTGTTGTTTTTTAAATGAAGTTTAATTTTTAAAAACTAAATTAAGTTTTCAGTAGTGTTGTTCCGGAAGTTTAGGGATGTAAAAAGTCTTTGTAAAACTGTTATAAGCATCAAACCAAGTCAACCAGTTAAGAGGTGAATCATAACATTAAAGTTTGATTTGAAGCCAAAAAAAAATATTTCAAAATCAAACAAAAAATATAGCTGCGAGCAGCGATTACGGGCTCAAGCCGGTGGCACTGCAACCCCGGTTCCTTTAGTTTCCAAATTTTCGTCGAATTTGGATTAGTGCTCTAGGAGGAGTATTTCTAATTCCATTGCATGCGTTTTACAAACAACCCTAAATAGCCGACTTCCTGTTGAGCTGGGGTAAAAAGTAAGAGTATGAAGTATATATGAACCGACGAGATTTATATGTGTACAGAGTTTCATAGTATTACATGCAAGCGTGTTTGATTTATGGACAAAGTTTTCGGACCCCGTTCCAGGGGGCACTGTCGAGCCCCCCTGCCACGCCCGGGTACCATCTTCAGCCCGGCCCTGATGGCCGCGGGTTCTGACGTGTGCAAAATTTCAAGAGTTTGAGTATGTTAAGGGCCCCAAAAGTACCCGAATAGTCGTAAAAAAATAATAGAAAAAAATAATCCTAAGGAAAACAATAGGGCTCTGCGCCCTTTCAGGGCTTGGGCCCTAAATATAAAGGTACAAGACTATAATACTCAACGGCGTTAGTGGGGGAAAGAGCTACAATCCCATGAAGCATTTCAAACAGCATAATCGAAACTATGAAGAAATATACAACGCAAAACTATGAAGAAATATAAAAATACGCATTTAAAAATGTTGTTTATATATATATATATATATATATATATATATATATTAATGAAAATCTACACACATAAAATCTACATATCTATATATATATACAGTATATATATATATATATATATATATATATATATATACACATATCTATTATTATGCATTCAAACAGCAACAAAAGACCTCCTACTCTCAGCATACTGACTTAATGCGTGAACATAATGCCAGATGGGATTTAAGTTTGGTTTGAAGATGAAAAACATACCAAGCAATTTTCTCACCATTCCTGATTTCTAACACACACTCAGAGCGTTTGACTGGTCTTGCGTCTGTCAGAGCAGAAACGAAAGCTGCTATACTCATGTATTTGTGTCATGAAATCTCTCTGAGTGATTGGCATGGTAATGGATATGACAATGCTGAAATGTTTGGTCTTGGCGGAATAGATCTTCTATGCTGTTGCTGCAGCTGTAGAGCAAAAACAGGACTTGCTACTGCCAATACATACACAACACACTGCTGTGAGACATGCTGCTGCGGTACAATATAGCAAACATGAATTACCCACAGCTGATCTATACAGGTGTAGCTGGGAAAGGGTTTCTGAAAGCGCACTGAAAACTGTTTCATGACAGAACTTTGTATACACTCACCAAAAGGATTATTAGGATCACCTGTCCTAATCAACCAATCACATGGTAGTTGCTTCAATGCATTTAGGGGTGTGGTCCTGGTCAAGACAATCTCCTGAACTCCAAACTGAACATCAGAATGGGAAAGAAAGGTGATTTAAGCCTTTTTGAGCGTGGCATGGTTGTTGGTGCCAGACGGGCCGGTCTGAGTTTTTCCGCAATCTGCTCAGTTACTGGGATTTTCACGCACAACCATTTCTAGGGTTTACAAAGAATGGTGTGAAAAGGGAAAAACATCCAGTATGCGGCAGTCCTGTGTTGGCGAAAATGCCTTGTTGATGCTAGAGGTCAGAGGAGAATGGGCCGACTGATTCAAGCTGATAGAAGAGCAACTTTGACTGAAATAACCACTCGTTACAACCGAACCGAGGTATTCAGCAAAGCATTTGTGAAGCCACAACACGCACAACCTTGAGGTGGATGGGCCACAACAGCAGAAGACCCCACTGGGTACCACTCATCTCCACTACAAATTGGAAAAAGAGGCTACAATTTGCAAGAGCTCACCAAAATTGGACAGTTGAAGACTGGAAAAATGTTGCCTGGTCTGATAAGTCTCGATTTCTGTTGAGACATTCAGATGGTAGAATCAGAATATGGTGTAAACTAACACAGTCTCATCCCAAAAAGTCATATAACTGACGTTTTGGGACGTATTTTGACCATACGTCAATATCCGCCTTTTTAGGGCCCCCTTAAACGTCGGTAGATGGCGATCCCGGGCCGTCATACAACTGACGCTTTACCTTTAACGTCAGTTAGGTGACGGGTTAGGTTTAGGGTTAGGTTTAGGTATGGGGTAGAGTTAGGATCCCATAACCTCATCTACCGACGTTTAAGGGGGCCCTAAAAAGGCGAATATTGACGTATGGTCAAAAGACGTCCCAAAACGTCAGTTATATGACGTCTTGGGATGAGACCGGGTTGTGTAAACAGAATGAGAACATGGATCCATCATGCCTTGTTACCACTTTGCAGGCTGGTGGTGGTGGTGTAATGGTGTGCGGGATGTTTTCCTGGCACACTTTAGGCCCATTAGTGCCAATTGGACATTGTTTGTATTTGCCACGGCCTACCTGAGCATTGTTTCTGACCATGTGCCCATCCTCTGATGGCTACTTCTTACAAAGCTCGATTCATTTCCAATTGGTTTCTTGAACATTACAATTAGTTTACTGTACTAAAATATTTATGTCTTGTGGCTATACTGTTGAAACAGTGAGGTTTTTACATTTACATATTGGCCACATTCAATGAAAAATAGCCAGAAAAATAGGAGATTAAAATTTAAATTTACAGCATAAAGGCTGTAAACCTGAGTGGGTTGTCCTCACAAATTGAGTCACTGTGCGAGGAAGACCACCAAGACACCAGTAACAGCTCTGAACTCAGTTATATACTGCCAAGTTATTTATAAACCAACATCTTGTGTGCATTCGGTCATCCTTAATGATCCAAAGAAGTGAAGTTAAATCAGTCGTCAGTAATTCTTTGCTCAAGCCCAGTTCCATGTTCACAGCGGGACACGGACGCATAAGTGTTACTGTGGGAGGCCACCATAACCAGAGACTTTAAATCAACATTGCATGAAATCTAATGGCAGACTCAACAAACAAGAGAACAGAACGATCCCTTGAAATAAAGGACTTCGCATTGCTGCGGTCCACTAATTCAAACACAAAAAAACTCTTAATTAATCTCTGTTCAGATTCAGAATAATGTGAATCAAAGAATCGTTCGTAGTCCCTATACGTTGTTGTGACCCTTTTTAGAGTTTGGCTCCATTCAGAGAAAAAACAAGTTGTGCAGCTGGAAATCAGAGCAATATGACCAACAATGCAATTTAATTCTGTTCAGTTGCCCCGCGCACAGCCACGGATCAGGAAGCATTTATCAATTAGTCAACACTCTTCACTGTTCTTCAGCACATAACAGAAGGCAGCTGGTTTCATGGGGTTTTGTTCTCATGGCATGACTGAGTAAAGCAGAGATCTCAGGCTTTCTGACGCTCAACTTCCCCGTGAGTGATTATGCTAACTAAGATGTATTTTGTTGATCCTGGAACAACATTCTTGTCTGAAAATTTAGTCCTACCCCTAAACTTAATCCTTCCCATAACTTCTCCCTAAAATCAGAAGGAAATGAGAGGTGAGTAACACTGATGTAGAAGCACCTAACCCTGATTGTAAGCCTAAACTTGAGATAAACTCTAAACTTGCAATTCAAATCAGATTGGTTGATTGGAATGTTGTTCCAGGATCAGCAAAGATGTTGATCCAGGAACATGTTGCACTTGTTGAAAGGGTGACGGAGGGGAGGAGTTGCCATGACGACCACAGGAGGGCAGAGCCTAACCATTAATGATGTCTAAAGGCAACAGAGACTGCGCAGACAAGGTCGATTCATCAAAGCAGTTCACTTCTAAATTGGTATTGATTTCCAATGTTGAAGCATCTTTAAATGTACCGCATTAGATACTAGGACAAGAAAATATATCTTGAATGTTGTGTTTTTTTCTTACAATCTGTATAAATCTAACAAAATTTGGTGTGGTTTACTTTAAAAATGTACATTTAAATAATAGATTTGCCACTTAGTGCTCAATTGGGCATCGTTTAAATGCCACGGCCTACCTGAGCACTGTTTCTGGCCATGTCCATCCCTTTATGGCCACCATGTACCTGTCCTCTGATGGCTACTTCCAGCAGGATAATGCACCATGTCACAAAGCTGGAATCATTTCAAATTGGTTTCTTGAACATGACAATGAGATCATTACACTGATGAGATTTCCATTACTATTTCATTTATTTTAGTGACATATAATTAAATTAATATACTATAGCTAGCTATTTGCTAGCAGTAGCACATATTAGCATCTTAAATGCTAAGTTTTCTTGCTCCTTCAACCAAAGCAATAAACAAAAGTTAAATCAGTCGACAACCAAACAAAATGCTCCACTCTTCTCCACAATGGTAACCCACAGTAATTTAAACAGTTCTAATAATTCCAATGTAATTTTACATTAAACACTATTACACACTATCAAGTCTTCGCCTTTTCTAATTTTCTCAAAAAAAAGATAAAATAACACTTCATTTTAACATTTATTCTCTCTTAATTCAACCATATGCAACGCATGCTGGGAACTAACAAGCACCGCCCAGTTTCAGTTAATGCAACACAAATCAATCATGTAATCCAACACAAGCAGATTAAGTAAACTTCAATTGTACTTAAGCAGATTGAACACAATCAAATTAAGTTCAGGCAAAAAGGCAGTTGGCACGCACTATAATGCCACCCTCTGGATGTACGAAATTTTTTACTTAACATAAATGGTTTGTGTTTAGACAACACGTAAGGATTTTGTACTGTTAAGTTGAGACATAATTACATAGACCTTAATAGAAAAAAAAACATTTCAAGTCAAAAAACACAATTATTATAAGTAAGCTACATATAAATATATTATGTAAAGTGCACAACCTTCCTAGTTCACTTAATCCATCTCACATAGAAGCTACAATTGTAACCACAATATTTTAAATCTTCTGATGTCTGAAATTTAAGGTGCATTTAATGTTAAAGTATAACAGTGATCAGCAGAAAGACACATCTCAGCAGGTTTGATTTCAGGCTTGCTCACGAATTTGAGGAGCTACAGCAGAAAGGCAGATTTTCAGAGAATAACATCTTAAATGTCAGTCTGTTCCTTAGAAGAACCCATTGGACTGCTTCAGAAGACTTGTGGGGGAATCCCAGTGGCAGGACAATTTGAGGTGAGAACCATAATTAGTAGAAGACAAGGACTCCACTGTCCCGAAAGTGAAATCAAGCCAATTTCAGGCTGATGGCCAGATATTAGCCACCTTCGGACAAATGTAGTTTCAGCACCCAGTACTGATATGTAGTTTTAGGTTCCAGGCATCTAAAGAGCCTTTTTGTGTCAACACTTAGTGCGGTTGCCAATTACCACACTGTTGGTTAGCCTGATATATTCTTTGGTTGTCTGAATATTACCCACACAACCTCAGTCCATCATTCAAGGTATTTTGAGACACATTTGAGCACACTAATAGCCCCAAGTCTTATGTTCTTACAGGACCATTTGAAGCGTCTTACCGGGATTTTCCAAAGATATACTTCACATATGAAATACATTTTCCAAATGCGCTTGTGGCCAATTACCATAATGCAGGCAAGTGTAAGTGATATTAGTAGAGTTTGTCTTGTAAATCCAACTTTGTGTTACGTTACACTTGCTATGCCCAGCTGGTTTGACTATAAACAAAGAGAGTTATAGAGGCTGGCAATACCTGCCAAATCATAAGTGATGGCTTTGTTTGCTTCAATTTGTCTGTTATGATTTGGGGAAACTCCTAACCAAGGACTTTTTCTTGTTTGAAGCATAAACCTCACTAAAATGTGTTTTTTTATGATTTAAATAAGAACAAAAAACCCTAATTGAAGATATATTCTCCTTGTATACGTCAGTGTGTTCTTGGAATCTCATAATGGACTTTAGATTGCAGCTGGGATTTGATTGTATCTCCTTGATAAAGGGGGTGATGAACCTGGAATACAGACTGTGGAAAGTCATGATCAAAGCAATAGAAAGCAGTCATCCTCGCTGTTTAGGACTGTGTGCTTTTATTGATCTTTGGTGGTGAGTGACAGTCGTTTGAGAGGAAGCAGACACTCATAGTCTCTGTTGCTAGTACATTGAGTTCTGGTGATTAAAAGAAAATTGGAAAATTCACATCACTCACTGTGATCCTCAGTGATGAAGTGTACAAAACCTGTGCCTTTTCAGAACACACATCATGGCTTGTATCCGCATCTGTGAGTTTTACCATTTTAAATTTAGAAAGGGACATTTTGCTTTGTTCCAAAAAATAGTGTGCTGTTATAGAGGACAATTTCAAGGCATTCTAAGATTTGGCCAAATTCTTGTGGAGAAGGCAATCCCACAATCACAGATCTCTAGATCTCTAAAGGCCAATTCACATTGACAGGTAAATTGGCTTCGTCAGGTTTTGTCCGATCTGTCGATGTATATTAGCTTTGGTCGGCACATATTCAATCGCTGTTTGTTGGGTCAATAAACGTCTAAGAAGTGGCATACTGTAATCTGCAAAGTGATTATAGTATGTCACATACTGACATACTGCAACTCCTGACTCTCTACAGTGGTTTTGACGAAACAAGCTGGTTTTTATACTGCCGCTCGTACCAAAAGTGCGGTGAGCTGAAACGAAGTGCGGAACATCCAATATGAAAATTCAACTGCAGTAGCCACCGTTCAACCTGATGAGGGCAGCACTAAGACGTTTTTACACCATATATTGTCAGCCCATTCTCACCCCCAAGGCGTCACTTAACTGACGCCTTGGGAAGCATTTGGACATGCTTCAATATCTGACGCTTTAGGCGCCCTTTAGCGTCAGCTAGATGACGCCCTAGGATCGCGTGTACCCTACCCCCACCCCACACCTAAACCTAACCGCGTCCTCCAACTGACACTTTCCTTTAGCGTCAGTTAGATGACGCCGTAGGATCGCGTCATGTAAGTAACGCTAAAGGGCGCCTAAAACGTCAAATATTGAAGCATGGTCAAAGGTGACGCCTTGGGGTGAGAATGCGTTGATATTGTAGAAATAAAACACTTTATATACAAATGTCAAAAAAGTTACTTGAATCAATGACTGGTATTAATAAAGATCCATTCTTACAGATCATTAGCTAAAAAAAGTTGGTTTTATTGTTTAGTTACTCTTTAATAACTTATTTTTTTAATGAAAGTAATGCAATAATAATAGAAATACTTTTAATAGTCTCCAGCACGATGGTAGCTATTTTCCAAAATCTTTTTCCCTCTTTGAAATGAATTTGTCTACATCACCTACTCATGATAGTGGTGGTTTTCAAAGCCTGTGATGACAGATGTGACCGCACAATGGGGTTTAGCGGTTTACCAGCATCAGGCTCAAGGAACTGCCAATGCTTTTGCCACTAACTCCTATGCTGTGGTGAAATGTAGAAAACTGTAGACAATTGTAGAAATCTAAAGCATGATATCTTAAAGGAGAACTCCAGCGCAAAATGAACCTTTCGTCTAATTACACATTGTTACCTAGTCAACTGTTATCTGAGATTTGTTTTCATGATTTCCGAATGTAAATAGTTTTATCTCTAAAAACAGTTTAGTCTATAACGCTAGTATAACGCTAGTATATAGGGCATTGAGTAATGACAAATAAAAATCGCTTGTTATTACCACTAACAAGGCTCAAAATAGCCCCACACTAACACGGTAGCATAATAAGGGTCCCTACATTCAAACCGAAGCATTGAGAACTTTGTCAGTGTCCATACAGTTTAATAAGAAGATATTTTATACATACAGTCAACTTCGCGAATACAGGAAGAAGCCATCTTTGAAAAATAGTCTATACCAGTCGATCTACGAACACCGATCCAAGTGCGCTGAACTGTGCAGAATCTCATATGGTCCGTTGTTTCCGGAAGAAACACAAACACGAACCATTTTCTTCTCTTCAATATGTACACGTAGCCTACTGTTCGCGCTCACCTTCGTAGATTGACTGGTAGAGACTATTTTTCAAAGATGGCTTCTTCCTGTATTCGCGAAGTTGACTGTGTGTATAAAATATCTTCTTATTAAACTGTATGGACACTGACAAAGTTCTCAATGCTTCGGTATGAATGTAGGGACCCTTATTATGTTACCGTGTTAGTGTGGGGCTATTTTGAGCCTTGTTAGTGGTAATAACAAGCGATTTTTTATTTGTCATTACTCTATGCCCTATATACTAGCGTTATACTAGCGTTATAGGCTAAACTGTTTTTAGAGATAAAAAAATTTACATTCGGCAATCATGAAAACAAATCTCAGATAACGGTTGACTAGGTAACAATGTGTAATTAGACCAAAGGTTCATTTTGCGCCGGAGTTCTCCTTTGCTAACTGTAGCGGTGTCATGCACAAATTTATACGACGGCATTGTTAAATTCTTGATTCTGATTCGCTATATGTTTCACATGTGATTAATTCTCAACTTGTATTGCTCTGCGTCTACCGTATTTAGAATTTGTCTTACACTCTAAAAATGTTGGGTTGTTTTAACCCAACGTTGGGTCAAATATGGACAAACCCAAACGTTGGGTTAAAAATGTAATAAAAAAATTTAACCCAATGGCTGTTTGTCCATATTTGACCCAAAGTTGGGTTAAAACAACCCAGCATTTTTTTAGAATAGCATTTGGTATTTGCGTATATATATATACACACATTTGAGAAGTCAGGATTTTGATTGCAGTTTAATTGCCTTCCTCTGGAAATTTGTCATATGATATGCCAAAACACAATAGCCAGCTTAGCTCATCAGAGAAGAAATTAAGCTTCTTTGGATTTGGGTGTCAATGCACTGCATTCATACTGACAGAGGAAGAGAGATGGGAAATAACCTTTGACCCTTGCATTACATCTGGCCCCCATTAGCCCTCCATGAACCTCAGCTGCCTTTTAGTGACCTTCTATTTCAAGCACGTCCATCATCCTCAGACCGTCATCGTGGCACATGGTCACTTTGCCGAATGTAAGAGCGAACTATATGAGAAACGCTATCTGCTTTGCCTGAAGCCAGAGATCAGGTTACAGCATTAAACATCTAGCCTGATAAGGGACGTACAGCCTGATAAGGAGCTGAAGTGTGTACTTGTTCCTTTAAATTAGAATGCGAGTGAAAAGTAAACGTTTCCCCTGATAAGTCTACAGTTTGATAGCACCTCCTGGAGAGGATTGCACATAAGTTACAACAAGTAAAAGGGCTGAATCGAAAAGTGCAGCCTTTTATGATCCATTGTAATAATGAAAATTACGAGGTGTGATAAGCGTGAAGGGGTGATCACATTTACTAGTGGTCAGTGAAATTGTGCGGGATGTTTACGCTACACCGTTTTCAACTAAAAACAGAAAACTTTGTAAACTACAAAAACATGAGTTTGTGAAAACGGTGACTGCATGCATGTCACAATGTGTACGTGTTCAATTTATAGGCGCGTAGTGTTTCTTTACAAAGTGACATCACCAACTAGTGGCCTGGCATGAATAATACAGCGTTTTAGGACAAACAAGAGACTCGTGAACAACCATCACAAAACATAAAAACAGTTGTAAATCACCCACACTGTAAAAAAATATTGTTGGTTTAACTTAAAAAAGTAAGTAACCTGGTTGCCTTAAAAATTTAAGTTCATTGAACTGGAAAAAGTGAGTTAATACAATGAAGGAGAATGATTTAATCATCAGAAACTCAAAATTATATGTTATCTGAACTAAATAAATTATTTAAGTTGATTTGACAAAAGAAAAAATGTTGTGATTACTAATCATGAAAATATTATTTTTTTACAGTGCAGGCAATGATTCAAAGGTAGGTGTGTAAACTTTTTGATAAATTCACTTATTATATTGTCTATTGTACTATATGTTATGTAAAAACATCTATTCAGGAGAGAACTAACCCTGGTTGTGCCCATAGTTTAAGAAACAATCAGTATTTTTTGGACACGACATCCCATAAATCCATTTTTTCTTCTTTTTTTTTTTTTTTGCAGTGGTGGAGTCAATATGGGTGGGAATACAGTCTGACCTGTCTTGGCTGTACGTTTCTGCATAAGTATAGCTCTGTAAGTCAGGACGAAGAATGGATCACATGGGAGAGGTGCACTTTTTTTGTTAACAGTGAAAAGAGTCCCATTAAGGAACCACACTTAACTGTCCCTTAGAGACATTTAGATAAACACAGCACACCAATGGTCCAGGTGTCCTGTTACCGCAAGGGACACAGCGGCAAAGAAAAGACATCTGAGCGATGGGAAATGCATTGTAGTCTCTGTTTTTTGCTGTCTCTTTCTCTACCTGCCTTTTTCAGCTTTGTTCCGGGTGATTTTTATAGATCGGACGCCACTTCTCATGCAAACGCACAAAAAAGAAATCATTCTGTAAGTATCTAAACAAAAGTCTGTGGGTCCCAACTAACAATGAAGAGATTTTATCCCAGGGTCCGACAGTAGCCTGGGGACATGCTAAGGAAATGCAGAAGGAAGTGTAGCCAGCTAATCATATACATAAGCATAGAGCAAGGTTCCTCAACATGAAAGAAGAGGAGGAGGAATTGGCATGAAAGTAAAGGTGAAAGGTCAGTTACGAGCACTGACAACACCTAAACCTGAAAACCTTCAAGAGGAATGGCAAGTCGAAGAAAAGCTGAAAGATGAGCAGCGAGAGTGCAATCGTGGCATCAGACAAGCCATTTGATGTTACATTCACGACATGTATTCTTGGTTTTGTTTGGTTTTTTTCTTCCTCAGACCAGATGAAGACAATTGACTTTGAAAGGAACTTTCTCAGCGACCTTGAGTATGCAAAGATGAAACATTAAAACCCCAGAGATTTGCCTTCAGAGCCACCCACCGAGTTCTGGAAAGCATATTAAAATATGCCAGTCAATAAGCTGCACTGCTCAGCAGAATGGAAATGTACGTGAAGTCTCCACAAGTACCATTAAAGTTTTTTTTTTAATTTTCCAATAAATGCCTGTCTTCTGAGCCAAGCGTCTTTATTTTCATGCACGATGTGGAAGAAAGAAAATACGATCAGTTTTATTTTTATTGTTGATATTATTTTTAGTTTATTTGCCCCTAGTTTTGTCCTTAACCTTATAATCAAATGATACATTGGCATGATTAAAGGCCCTATTTGTTACGAGAAAAAAAAAAGATCTCATGCTTGGCCTTAAAAAAGGCAGTAAATACATGCCGATGCTATTTTGTTAGATTAACAGACTCTGTGGCATTCATTTTTCTGTCTGTTTTTATTAGATGCTGATGAGCATGTGTGAAATATGTTTTGCATGCTGTTTTCTTTAAACACAATACATTAGTAGTTACTTCAAAATGTAGATTGTTCTGATATCATACGTTACCTGATATCATACAAACATATTTTATTTATTTATTTATTTACTTTTTTTACAACTTTTATTGACTTATTTAATGTTTATTATTTTTGTCACATTTTATTCAATGTTTAGAATGTGTGTGTGTGTGTATATAAATACACACACATGCATGTATAAAAATATTATTTATATATAAAATATTTATATTTATATATAATATTAATTATATATAAATCTATATACAGTATATACATTAAAATATTTCTTAAATATATACAAGCATGTGTCTGTATTTATATATATATATAAAATAATTATACACAGTGCACCCACATATATTATGTAAACACAAACTTTTATTTTGGATGCGATTAATCGCGATATATATGGTGTATATATATATATATATATATATACCAGTCCATATTTATTCATTTTATATTTGGCCATAAACATACACTGTAAAAAAATATTGTTGGTTTAACTTAAAAAAGTAAGTAACCTGGTTGCCTTAAAATTTTAAGTAGATTGAACTGGAAAAAGTGAGTTAATACAATGAAGGAAATTAATTGAATCATCAGAAACTCAAAATAATAAGTTATCTCAACTAAATAAATTATTTAAGATGATTTGACAAAAGAAAATATGTTGTGATAACAAATCTTGAAAATATTTTTTTACAGTGTAGAAGTAAACACGCATTAAACTATTTTGTTATTTTATAATACAATTTCAATGTACATTACACAGTTTTTTATATTACATATTTGAGGGTAATACGTTTTGACTAAGATAAATTACTCGCTGCTGACTAATTTTCAGGACAAAGTGCATATGGTATTTTAGCACACATTTTAAAAGAACCCTGCCTTACCTAAGCGCATGCACTCATACTGTGCCACCTCTCCTCCAGACACTATCCCTGAAATGTCCTTAGTGTGCAGTTTATTTTTAAAGCTGTTGTTCCAATTTCCATGGATACTTAACATGGTGAGGCACCATTAGTTATAGAAACAAGTGTTTTGCCATATCCCCATAGAAAAAGTCTCTCAGGGGATCACTACCGTTAATTTCTCATGACACTGCAGAGTTTGTTTTTTTGATAGAAAAGTATCAATTTACATGCCAAAGAATACATCATTCCTCCCACGGTGGGACCCAATTCTACGTCTTGGCTGATGGTAATAAACAAATCATTATATTTCCAGAGCTGCTACGGCGCTAAGGTGACAACAATGCGTTGGAGACTCTGGTCTCCTGCAGATGGAGGTGGTCTCGGACCTGTAACATCAGTCTCCAGAGGGGTGGAGTAGACAATTAAAAAGGATTAGGACAGGTTAAGGGGCAGATGGAAAGAGATTTTCATAACACCAGGAGTCAGAGTCGATCTGAGAACAAAGCCAGTCGTGTGGTTAATGAACCGTGAAAATGTGGAGAAATACTATGGGTCTGTAGCAGAAGTAGATAATGCCTTCTTTTGGCCAAATCCAATCAAATAATGCAGAGCAACAAGCTATGAGGGGAAAAAAAGATGGTGACAAGCTGAGGCGAATGTTCATTACAATTATTAATATGTTTGTGAAATATGAAATACTTTTATATAAATATTTGTTTAAATGCGTAATAGTTTTACATAGATATCTGTACATACTACATAATTACAATATTCAATAATATCTTTTTACTTATCTCTTTTCCTTAAGTTTTACTTAAATAATTTATAGTTTTATGTAAATATTTCTACATTCCATATATTTTCAGCACAATATTTAAAGTATATTTTAATTTTACTTAAGTAATAGTTTACATAAATATTTGTACATAATACATATTTTAATTACAATGTATATTTTTTACCTAAGTTTTACTTAAATATGTAATAGTTTTATGTAAATATTTGTATATAATACATATTTTAATTACAATATTTATTATCTTTTTTACTTAAGTTTTACTTAAATATGTAATAGTTTTACATAGATATTTGTACATACTACATAATTACAATATTCAATAATATCTTTTTGACTTATCTCTTTTCCTTAAGTTTTAATTAAATACTTATGTAAATATTTATATTTTCAGCACAATATTTAATATATATTTTAATTTTACTTAAGTAATAGTTTTACATAAATATTTGTACATAATACATATTTTATTTACAATATATATTTTCTTTTTTTTTACTTAAGTTTAACTTAAATATGTAATAGTTTTATGTAAACATTTGTATATAATACATATTTTAATTACAGTATTTTTTATATTTTTTTACTTAAGTTTTACTTAAATACGTAATAGTTTTACATATGTATTGTACATACTAAATAATTACAATATTCAATAATATCTTTTTTACTTCTCTCTTTTCCTTAAGTTTTACTTAAATAAATATTTCTACATTCCATATATTTTCAACACAATATTTTATATATATTTAAATTTTACTTAAGTAATAGTTTTACATAAATATTTGTACATAATACATATTTTAATTACAATACTTAATATATTTTACTTAAGTTTACTTAAATACGTAACAGTTTAACGTAAAATATTTGTACATGCTGCATATTTTCATTACAATATTTAATAATACTTTTTTTTTACTTGCACATAATAGTTTTACTTAAATATTTGTGCATATTTTTAAGCCCATAATGCATAGCAACAATTTCTATGGGGAAAAAAAATGTGGCGTTTTTTTGTTTGTTTGTTTAATCAAATGTTGATTAATAATAATTATATAAATATATTATATAATAATTAAATAATTAAATATTATATAATAATTAATAAAATATAATATAATAAAACATTTACATTTTTACTCAATATTTGTACATACTACATAATTTTGGAATATAAAATTGTCAATCGGTTGCAAGTGAAGTTATGATCTTATGAGGCTCCCTAGTTAGAACGCTGTCCATGTAGGGATCAGACAGAACATTAGATCCATTAGAATAGGATGTCATGATCGTGACGTACTGGCTTGGCACGGGCAGAGTTTTCACAATACACACTCAATATTTTGAATTTCCCTTTGTGTGGGCTGAGTGATTGGTAACAGAAGGACAAGTGACCTACACTAAGCTGAAACGGGGTTAACAAAAGAGCGGAGCTCTTTCAGAACTTTTATGTTATGATGAATAGAGCTGACAAGCCAAAACTGGGCGCTATACAATTTATGATCTGCTCGGCCACACACTCGAAAGAGTATACAGCTGTGTTTTCAGTCAGCAAAATTCTTTTTCTTCTGATGTAGGAAAACAACCTGTTTCAAGATTCTGTCCCAAATGTTCCTCTCATAGTGATTCAACCTCATAATGGATATATAACTCAAAAAAGCCTTTTTAGGACCATAATGCGCAAGGGAAAAGAAAAAAAGCCAAGGCTGAAAAACAGGCGCAACATTATGAAGAAGGTTATCATGAACATACAGTAAGCATCTCAGATCAAATCTAACAAAGTATAAAGGGTGTTTTCATCTGATGAGCTCATCTCTGTGATACAAATCTGTATGCCATCACAGGTAAAGCTCGGAAGAGCATCAGCCAGGATGTTCTAGAGCTTTCCCAACATTTCATGAATGATGGGATTGTGGAGGGAGGGAGGGGGTTGTGGTGGTGCGGGAGAGGAAAGACCCAGGTAAAGTTATCCGGTGGGAGCCGCCCAATTTGTGTGATCTGCCCATTCATATAGTGGGGTGTGGGGAGGTGGGGAGGCTGCTCTTTTTAACCGCCAGAGGAAGGATGTCTCCTGCCTTGATGAAACTCTGGCGTCCCTTTTGTTGTTTGCAAAAACAAAACAAAAAAGGGCAGAGAGTGAAAAAGAAACGAGGGGGGGGGGGGCAGACCGAGAGGAAAGGAGGGAGAAAGAGAAAGGTTTGAGCCAGTCAGCGATAACAATGCCGTCTGCTCGCTTGAAGAGACATGATGTCACCAGGGCACCGGAATCCCTAGTGTGGAGCGAACAGGGTGGGGTGCGATCCTCCCTCCCTCCAATTTGCCCCTGCCCCTTTCTCTCGCTCTCCCTCTCTGTCTTTTTCCCTTCATCTTTCTCTTTCCTGTCTGTGTGTGTATGTGTGTATGGACGTGGGAGCTGTTGAGCACATAATAGGTCTCCTCACAGCTCCACTTCCGAAGAGTGGTCATATGAAACGTCCATTTCCAGGTCATTTATTCACAGCGGTCCCAGATGAGCACGGCCGAGCCCGCCGAAGACCGTCACAGGATCGCTCCCATGAGGGTGCCGTGTGCCACGTGAGAGGAAAATATGGCTTAGCATGCTAATCGTGATTTTCTTAACAAAATCAAACAAACATTAAAACGCACTATAGCAGTTAAGAGTATCTCAAATAGTCATACATGACCTTCCGTAAGCTAACAACAACACAACGTACAACCAAAGTTTTTTTGGAAACTTTCATACTTTTTTGTTTATAAAGTTCAAAGGCACAATGCGGTCGTAATCGAAGCAAATCACGTATGAAGCAACAATTGATAACTAACTACCATGATTAAGACTTCACACAAGACTTTTTTTCCATTGCATGGGAATGCTTTGTGAATAATCCGGCAGGCATTATCCATCCAATTAGCCGTGTGTTCTTAACTGTGGTCAGAGTCGGGGTGGTCAGACATTGATTCGTGAGAGGAACTTGGAAAACAGCAGTGCACTAAACACCTCAGCGTGTTATGTATGATCAGGCACAACCTGGTAATATACTGGAGATGCGACTTTTCCATGTAATTGAACAAGCCTGCTGACAGCAAAAGAAGTGCCTGCCACCCTAGCAGCCACCCATTCACTGTCTTTCAGCAACACACACCCGTGCCAGATGAAGTCATGGCCCCTGGTGCTCACCACTCAATATAGATGCCATTGCAAGACTTTCGGCGCAACCGTCAGCAAAACGGCCGATGCGTAAAACGGTGATCGCGACTCAATTAGGGCTACATGTGCTCAAGTGGCCTCTGGCAAAGGCGCTTCAACACGGCACATAAATAAAACCAAAGTATGAGCTTGCATGTCTTTTAACCAGGGCGCAGCATGTGGTTCTGCCTTTAGTTTGATTACAAGCAGAGGCAGCTGGCTTCGTCTACGCTGTCCGTGACATTCCACCTCCAGTCGGTCTCTGGCTCCACCGTCTCCGGAAAGAGCCGGGAGAACATTGAGACAACCGATGGATTTGTTGACTCAATTGTTCGGGCTCTTTCTGTATTTGGACTGGGGGGAAATTGTACCCTTTGCCACCCACAAGCACTCAATAAAGGCCTTATCCAGTTGAACTGCCAAAGTGAGACATCTGGACAAAAAAGCTTTTTTGGAGATGCGGAATAACACTGGATGTGGATGGGATGAGGGCATTGGAGCCGTCCTCCTGGGAGTAGGAGTGGCAGTGTCACGCTCTAATCTGTTGAAAGGTGCACAATACAACAGGATATCATATTGTCCTGTTTGACAAATGGATTTGCAGTGGTGACTGGGGCAACAGCGGCATGGAGGAAGTTCAACATAAAGCACTACAGGTTCTTAATTACTTCCCCAAAATGGTAATCAGATCACTTTAATGGGAATATTAATCTTTTAGACCCATAGAAACCTACTAAATACAAATGTGACATGCGATATTAATTCACTACTGACTGAATACAATAACACAACCACAAAACCACATATAACTAACTGACTGAAAAAAAGTCTCCTCGTGTCTTGGTAAATTAGGGCTAAAATAAAAACCATGCTAACTCAGGAATATTTCATCATTTCAAGCTTGTTTGTGGTTTAAGTTCGAGTTAAGTACTTTCAAAAATTTATATATTAGCCTAAGCTTCTGTATTTTTATGAATATTATAGCATCTAATACAATTTGTTGGTCACGGTTTATTAGGGTCCAATTCTCACTATTAAGTGTTAACTAGGGGTGTAACAGTACACAAAAATCACGGTTCGGTACGTACCTCGGTTTTAAAGTCACGGTTCGGTACGTTTTCGATACAGCAAAAAGAAAGAAATGCCAGAGAAATTTCCTATTTGTTTAAAGAAAAAATATTTTTAAATAAGTGTGAGTTTTCCTAGATCTTGAAACTTTCAGGTTTATAAATGGGGGTCATCTTTGAAGGGTGAACAAATAATGTTTTGGTCATCACATTTAAATATATATTTATTTATATAATATTTGAATTTTGAAGTGCTGGTAAAAGATGTGTGAAGTACTTGAAAGCATTTCACCATTCCAGCCAAACTGGTTCCAGTTAGTGTTACTATATTAAATCCATGGTGAATGTTGCTGGTCTGTGGACGTAAAGTTCATTCACGGCACAATGTTTCTCCTGGTTTCCATGACAGCGCTGTTTGATCTAATAGAGATCTGCGGTTAATAACGGAGAAATGTGAATGCATCTCACTAGATCTCGCAGCGATGTTATTACCCGAGTGGCGAATTCAAATGTTTTCTTTACCGGATCTCTTAGCGCTGTGTAGTAACAGTGTCGCTTGGTCGAGATCGGCTCGCGCTGCACAGATGTTGCTGGTCCGAACTGATAAACGATCCGTGAAGCACATTTATAGCGCAGTTTCGTTCTGCATTCATTACGCTTGCCATTTGATGTTGCGCAACGTTGTGTTGGCCGCGTCAGCACGAATTTTGCCGGCAGGAAAAATGGTCCAAGCAATCGTTCGGTTTGTATGCGTACCGAACCGGAAGCTTCGAACCGAAACGGTTCAATACGAATACATGTACCGTTACACCCCTAGTGTTAACTACAACTTTTGCCTCAACAAACTCCTAATTACTGCTTATTATTAGTAGTCGGTAAGGTAGTTGTTAAGTTTAGCTATTAGGATTAGGGTTGTAGAATGTGGTCATAAGGCATTGATATGTGCTTTATAATTACTAATAAAAAGCCAATATCCTAGTAACATGCATTTGTGAGAATTGTACCTTAAACTAAAGTGTTACCAATTTGTTTTATCGCATTTTTATCAACGTCATACTGAAGTCACAGTAAAAGAGCAGACATTTGCAAGCAGCACAATGCAAAAAAAATGGCTTTTGGAATAAATTGCTCAACAATGGTGACAAACAAAATGCAACTGCAATCTTATGAAATGTAAATCCTACAATTAACTACGAATTTATAGTCCTATACCTAATCATCAGAGCAGTCCGATTTGACCTCAGCCGCAAACCATGCTGGATAACCAGCAGTGCCACAATAAATAGCCTAACTGATTATTTGTTTCACTTTATACTGAAGATGTAAACTTGCAGAGTTTCAATGACAGCAGACGTTCTTTGTAGTGGTCATCTTTTGTAGTCTTTCAAGACTGGACTGAGAAATTAGTTCTTTAACAAAACCTTTGACGTGAAATATGACTGGATATAGCTGTATAAAGAGCTGAGCAATGGCTGGCAGACGTTTTTATTGGACTATTGCTGACAGATCTTACACTAGTGTACATAAACACCCCTGAACTGTTGCTCCTCATGGGCTGTTGATCAAGGGCTTTTCAAACTGCTAACCACAAGGGGGAAAGAACAAGACGGATGCCCACTCCCGAGGACCTCAAATGCTTTGCAAACAAACACTGCCAGTGTTTGTTTGTAGACAGACACACTTGGCCCTTAATGTGCTGTGGCTAAAATCAAACAGGAAACAGATTCTCATCCCAATAACTGTCCTGAATCATGTAGCACAGCTCATGAGACACATGGGGTGTATTCGAAAGGGCCCCCATAGCCCCATTTGTGGTTATTATTGAGGTGCATTATTGGATTGAATGAGTGCCCTCGATAATACAATGCTAAAACAGAAATCAGATGTACCAATGTGCAATAACATTAAGATGTCCAGCAATCGATTTAAATAGTACATTGGACGTTTAATTAAATAAATAGACAGACTGTTCTCCGTATGTACTTTAATGGTCCAGTGGCAGAACTTTTGCCAAGCGTGACAGAGGTTATGGGTTCTAAACCGCACTAGAGGCTGACATTTTTTTGGGAATCCTGCGGGTCACTAGCCTGACTTTGTCATACTCATTATCAAGAGAGAATATGAGTCTGAAACTCCTCAGTTGGGCTTTGATTATGAGGCGTGTCATAACCGAACCAGGAAAAAAAAAAACCTCTGCACTCAATTGGATAGTCGGTAGACCTACAACCAATCAGAGCAACGCAGTAACTTTGCATAACGCAGTTTTCAAATACAGAACGTAGCCTAAATTTATTTATTTTAGAAGTTAAATAACGAGTGTTGCTTCTTTTACTTACTTCTCCATGAGTGCCACCAAAGGAGAAACCACAACGACCACAGGCTTTTCATTACGTCCCATCTTCTTAACGACCGTCAGAGCCAGCTGATAAGTTACACTTTTCCCGAATCATGTAGGAAGGACGCCAAAAATATCTTTCTGATCGACATCGACAAATACCTTGATTGCAGTTCTCTGTTTGTCTATTAAAATGAAGGCGCTGTCGATTTATTTTACAAAAGACGCAACAGCGGAATCTATACATCTCAATTCTCCAGCTGCAGTCATCTTTGACAAGCGCTCTTTGATAATGTGATGATTACGTCCCTGCAGATCATCTGTCCATCATCGTATAAAGCCCGCCCTGGCAATTTGATTGGCCCGATCATTTTTTGCCTGATCATAATTTCTCCTCAATGGATCGAGTCCAGACCGAACTTCCCGACCAAAAAATGTTTGCGCTGGCTTCCAGGCTAGCGGGTCACGAGAATCCCGTGGGAATCCCACGGGATGGGAAACAAAATCATTATGTATCAAAGGATTGGGACGATAAAGGAAAAAATGTCAGTGGGAGTGGGCGGGAGTGGGCGTTCATAAACACGCTGAAAAGCGATTATGCGTGTTGATAGCACGCCAAAAATGGAAATACGAATTGGCGTGTCATACACACGCTACTTCCTGAGATCAGTCTAGTTCATCAGTGGTTATAGTCTATATCAAGCAGGGACACATTTGTGTGCATTTTATTTTGCCATTTCACCGGAATGAATAGAGTCTCCGCAACGGTGATAGATTGAAGAGCGCGTCCGAGTAGACTGCGCAAGCCACAAGCAGGCACGTGCAGAGGGGGGGGCGTTGGGTGCTCGAGCACCTGCCCTTTTGCCCCTTGGTGCCCAAAGTGCCCTTTTGTCAAGACAAAATTTCATCTCCTTTTTTTTTGTATTTAAAGGCACTTTTGTGGATGCCTGCCCCATCTAACTAGTAGTAAAATGAATGAATAATAATTTATACGTAAATAAAATGACCCACATGATGACCTTTCACCTGATTCCTCACGCTGCACGCGCATTTTATAATTTCGCGCGGCTACGCGCAATCGCGCATTCCCAGAGGATATCTTCAAGTCTTGCGGCTGCTGGTAAGTGGTGTTCTATTCTCAGCGAAGTGATTTTGATGTTTGTTTACTTATTATTATTATTTTACTAGAACGACGTGAAGAGAGCATGCAGAGAGATGTTGTTTGTATTGCTGTGTGTAGGCTGTAGAAGTAACGTTTCTTGCTGTTTGAGGGAGAAAAGTTTCACGGGCGTGGAGGGGTGTTATTTGACTAAAAACTATTATTTGTACTTTAAACTATTATTATTATTACAGTATTTATTAAAAAAAATATTTTCACATAAAAATGATTATCACAACTCTGGTAAGTTATCACATAGGCTTACCAGTATCTTATGTTTTGTGTGCAGAAGCCTCTGTGAACATCTGCCCTAGTAACGTTACTATTATATACTATTATTGTATTATTATAGGCATACTATAGCAGCCTGGGCAGAATCTGTAGCTTTAGCAGTTCAGTGGACTAGTGAGCCAGTTCCAAACACTGTCAGCAATCTTTACATCTTGACATGGTCACATAAAAATGGTTTAATCAGCCAATACCCTATATCTCTGTTTATTTTAATGTCTACAGTCTCAGATCAACTCCAACAGTATCATCATCATCATCATCATCAGCAGCAACAGCATCAACAGCAAAGGCAGCAAACTCACTTAATGACTTGAGTAAGAATTTACCAGAACAGGCATCACATTAATGTTAAAAATCTTGTAAAGTATTAAGTGCTGTTTCTGTTTGCTTTGTTTTTATTTTCATTGTATAAAATGTAACTTGTATTTTTGTAAATCACTTTTTGCCATGAAAATAGCCACAGATGCTGATATGCCATTAAATAAAACTATACTCTACTGCACGAAACATGGGCCAGGTTGATTTTGTCCTATACAGTTCACTATAACAGCTGTTCTTTATTATTCTGAGAAGAAAAAGCCACCAGGTTGGGACAACTTAAGATGCTTCAGTTTCTAATCCCAGAGTTAGGCCTATATATAGGCACATCAATTATTTTTTTTTAATTTTAAACTTTAAATTTGTCTTTTCTGTTCTGGTTCTTTTTCAAAACTCCATCAATGCATTTGCTGCTGTATCGATGCAGAATCATCTGTATTGATATATTACTGTATTGATATTTTGAGCACAGCCCTATAAAGCCTTGTTTCCATGTGCCCCATTTTATACTTTGAGCACCTGCCCCTACAGAGGTCTCTGCACGGCCCTGGCCACAAGAGAACACTGTATCCATGCAACTTCTAGCAGCGGTCACTAGAGTTCAAAACAACATATTTTAGCGCTAGATATCTTATAAGAGCAAACTAAACGAATGCTCTGCTAGTTAACTGGAGATGTTTTATTTGTATAGGTACATCCGTGCCTCAATGTATCCAAAAGTTGTTGGCTACAAAATGACTCATGACGAAATCGACGCGCAAGGGTTCAGATAGGCAATGTCACAATTGGGGAATAACTCGGTTTCATGCTGACTTTAAGTATACCATAATATACAAGCATGACACAAACAATACAATGCAAACCATGAACAACACGTTACCAACATGTTAGGACAATGTTTATTTTCCTTTAAAGAATCCTTCAGGTGTGTTTGATGACCTGTAGCCTATTAAATCTTCCCCTCAAGAGAGGCACATTCATAAAGCAGCAAAAACACGATTCCTTTACCTTCGACCCAGTTATTTACGAGAGTGACAACCGCATTCAATACAGAACTCATTCACGTAAATGTTCAGAACTCATGATGTGTAAATGGTAGCCTACTCTACAAGTTGACGCCATGCTGCATCTGCATGCGCGCGTCTCGGGTGTGTTGTTGCGTGTTTTAAAGTGTTGTTTTAGTAACTCACAGAGACGGAGATGAGATGTGTGCCATCTAAAGGTATTCCCATCCAGTCGACGGGCCACGTGCGTCTTCCACATTGCTCCCGAGTCCCGAGTCCCGCCATGTGCTCTGCGCAAATCACACACCGCTTCCTCTCACACCAGTGACGCTGCGGCTTTCATTCAGTGGCAGTTGATCTGGTCGATTGAACTTGTGTTTTGTAAGATAATGCAGTGTTATGGACATCGATATCTTTAATATTTACTGTAGTCACAAGACAATAATGGGGTTTGTAAGGAATAAACACTGGCTTCAGCCCATCTCGGGATTCTCTTGAGTAAAATTCTATGATTCAATTATAGAAAATTGATTATGGCTGTGTAATCTCTATTTTGGCTAATTAAAATACATAGATTTCAAACCAGATCCTTTGAGTTAGATTATCTGATCTCTATTTGCAGATGCATAACATCATGTACTGTCATCTGTGTTTGAAAATATACTGTGCACTTAATCAAAAACAGGATACAAATAAATCGTAATGGTCGCCACTCATCAAGTGCAACAAAGTCAAATGTTCGGCAAAAAAAAAAGAGTACAGGCAACCAACATTCAATAAATAAAGAAATATTGAATAAATGAATAAAGGACAATGCTAGTCTGAGCACACTGACAGGTCAGTGTGTTCTGACCTGCTGACCAAACCTTGAGCAGTCCATTAAAAGCAAAGACAAATCGATTCCTGTGACTCACATAAATTTATCCTGCTGTTTATGAGCTGTACTTGGAGACGTCAGAGACACATATGTGGAGCAGACAAAATTTTGTCTCCTAATTATTAAAACGAACACGTGAGTCATAATCTACACAACTTTCTTTAAGGCACTAATGTAGCCATCTGATGGGTTCAACTTTACAGCTCTATTTTACTGAAGAATTCATGCAGGCAAAGTGCTAAAACTTAAAAGGTTGACATTTTTGCCTTTTAAGAAAAAAAAGAAAAGTATTGGTATATAACACAAATACTCAAATGTGTACAAAACTATAATGTTTAAAAAGTGTTGAAGTGAGAACATTACATAGTGTAAAAATACAAAATAGAATTGTATTTCATCTCTCTCTCTTTTTTTAACACAATTTCTATTTTTCTGTTTATTTAATCAGGAAAATGTGTACACAGGGACATTTACATTTGATATATAAAAAGAAAAATGTAAGGACTTTGCCTCCTCATTTTAAAACACCACCGTACACCACTATGTAGAAATAAACTGGAATAGAAAATGCAAGAAAGTGCCTGAGCTCGAAGTATGCATGCAGTGACCCTTTGACCAAACTTGGAAGCATCCAGTTCAAATGAAATATATTTCTGTGATGCACATGATGATATTCTTCAGCTGTTTACATGATCTGTCAGAATGAATCTGTTGTGTTTGGACATATGAAAGCCACATATGTGATATTTCCTTTTCACTGTGATCTTTTGCAAATCTAAATTGAGATAACATCGCTGACATTTAATCGTATTGAGATAATATCGTTCATATGTAATCTCGTTTGCTGAGATTCTTTCAAAAGCTTGCGGCCAGAACGTTTGATATTCGCTTTGTTTGTGAGAAATCTGAATTCCCAGCTGGCACTGGTTTAAATACAGCAAAACCAAAGATCTGGTCAATCTAGTGATGACAGATTGTCTTATTAATTCTCCCAAATGTAACATTTTTGTCTTCCATTATGACAGGTACACGACTTCTTGGAATTCCTGCCTGGCAGTGTGACGGGTTCTGCTCCGTGTTGTGGGGTAATGAGGGATTGTTTCACCAGGATCTGCTCCAGAAATAAGGGACTGGCATTTTGCAGCCTGTGTGTTTGGATAAACTCTGAAACAATTATGACCCGTTTCTTGGCCTCAGTGCATGTGGTAGGTTTGGCCTGATTGAAATGATTTAAAAATCATAAGAAATGTGGCTTATGTCATAGTAGAGCAGAAAAAGTAAAGAATGGAAACTCTGAGTCTTTTACTGAAACTCAGGTGGATAGAATTCCAGTTTTAACAAGGTCAAAGTGAATATCTATCTATCTATCACTAGAAAATGTATTATGTATTATAAACTTAAATGAATGTATTTATACAAGTACACTCACCTAAAGGATTATTAGGAACACCACATTAATACTGTGTTTGACACATTCAGAACTGCCTTAATTATACGTGGCATTGATTCAATCATTCATTTTAGAAATGATGGCCCATATGGGAGTGGTGGGAGATTTGTGGGATGCTCATCCAGGGCACGAAGCTCCCGTTCCACCACATCCCAAAGATGCTCTATTGGGTTGAGATCTGGTGACTGTGGGGGCCATTTTAGTACAGTGAACTCATTGTCATGTTCAAGAAACCAATTTGAAATGATTTGAGCTTTGTGACATGGTGCATTATCCTGCTGGAAGTAGCCGGGTACATGGTGGCCATTAAGGGATGGACATGGTCAAAAACAATGCTCAGGTAGGCCATGGCATTTAAACGATGCCCAATTGGCACTAATGGGCCTAAAATGTGCCAAGAAAACATTCCCCACACCATTACACCACCACCACCAGCCTGCACAGTGGTAACAAGGCATGATGGATCCATGTTCTCATTCTGTTTACGCCAAATTCTGACTCTACCATCTGAATGTCTCAACAGAAATCGAGCAGGCAACATTTTTCCAGTCTTCAACTGTCCAATTTTGGTGAGCTCTTGCAAATTGTAGCCTCTTTTTCCTATTTGTAGTGGAGATGAGTGGTACCCGCCCGGTGGGGTCTTCTGCTGTTGTAGCCCATTCGCCTCAAGGTTGTGCGTGTTGTGGCTTCACAAATGCTTTGCTGCATACCTCGGTTGTAACGAGTGGTTATTTCAGTCAAAGTTGCTCTTCTATCAGCTTGAATCAGTCGGCCCATTCTCCTCTGACCTCTAGCATCAACAAGGCATTTTCGCCCACAGGACTGCCCCATACTGGATGTTTGGGGACTAAACAAATATTTTGGTCGTAATGTGTTGCGCATTTTGTAAGCATACTTTAAAAAAAAATGGTCTGTCAAAATACAAAATACATCTTGAATTTTTCCGTGAATATAACTTTTATATCTTTGTGATTTCAGCCACAGATGTTAAGTCAGTGTAAAAAAATGAGTTTATGAGCAAAAACTTAAATCTAGCACACATTGAGCTGCAGCTCTCATGCAAGTGATGTACATTCGAACCAAGCTTGCAAAATCTCCCAAAGCGCCAAAAGGGAAAAAAGTTTGTTTTTTGTTTGTTTTTGTTTTTAAATCACAGCTGAGCTGACACAAAGAAAGTGAATTTTCCCAGTATTAGGTGGGGTCTCATCTGCCACCCCAATGTCTGTGTGGCCTTGACTTTCATTATTCCACATCTGATGTCCAGGAAAGTGTGCCACAGGCACACCACCAGGGCCCTCCATCCGTCAACACGACACTGAAGCCTGTTGGCACATGCACAGTCACTCGGAGGGCCAACGCTAACAACTGTGTTGGATTACGATGACACAATTTTGTCTCGAAGGAGAGAGCCGCTTTGGGCCGCAGTCATCACTATGAACCAATTAGCAGATTATGGCTGCTGCTCTGTGCGAGTGGGTGGCCGACTGTTAAGAACTTTCATTCTCATCAGTTATATTTCATATGAGTTATATTTCAACCTCGTATTTGAGGTTCAATGACCATCAAGGGACTTTTCTCAGAATTTCTACCTTTTTATGAATCCGAGCCAATAGATAGACGCAGCAAAGAACAATGCTTACCTATAGATCCCAAAATCCCACCCAATGCCTAAGACACGAGTCATTATTTAGAATTCAAAACACATGTGAAATATAATACGAACGCCTGGACAGCATGACTTGGTTGACCATGAGCTGAAAAGCTAGCATTTCATAATTATTACAGGTTGTGCCTCTAGACTGTCCAAAAAAAAATGTAGAAAATGATTTATTATGGGCTGCAACATCAGACGCTAAAGGTCATTTAATGGTCCATAAAAATGAACCGCTCAGAATGATTTTCTCTAGCACTAGATCACTATTACCAATTGTTTTTTAGGACAACATTTGATCCGTTTAAAATAGAAAATCTAAAAGAAAAGCATGTTTTATGTGCTGCACTCACAAGGTGTTTTAAGGAATGAATGTGGAAAGTCCCTGTTATTTCAACACTTCCAATGAAAGCTGGTGGAAGAAGTAATGCGCAATGTTTGTAGAGCTGCCACATGCAACTCTATTAGATGTCTGAAGGCATTTCTTCCAAGTTTTTATCATATTCATCACAATATCCAAGAAATTCCCAGGCCCTTTGAATTAGAGCGATGACCCTCGACATGTGGATTCTAATGCAAAGAAGGTGTTACTGAACATTTTGGGAGGGAAAGACTGGGTAAGACTTCTGGCTAAAATAAATGACTGACAAAAATACTCCCATTTAACCTTTATTTATGTTATGAAATGAACCTTCATACATACAATAGCATGATTTACGCCACAAGGTTTACATTATAAAGCCTGTGATTTACAGCTCTGATGAAGTGTGAATAATTAACAAACCAAACATTGCGCATGCATTTTTAGTCAACATCACGTCTTATAAGGCGAGCATTACATGGCTTTGTTCGTGGTTTGTAATGTTAATGGCCTTAGACGTTTTATACTCTTTCGTCTACTCGTAACCTGTCTGCCAGAAACACAGGACCCAGTCTTCACGTTTTATTGACATGTTAGACTTATGGCCGTTAAGCTAATCATGAAACGGCCGTTGAGAAGAAAGGGAAAATGCATGTAAGCTGCTTATTTTCAACATAAAGGGCCTTAAGTGTATTAGCTAATAAATGTCATCACAAATAACGTCATAGAAATACAAAACGTATAAAACCACTGAGACTTAATCACAGAACGCTGACAGCTTCGTAAATGGCTTATGAGACGGTAAAATAGAGTAATTACAAAATGTAACTAGCAATCTGACATTTACCTTATGATACCTCAGAGGGTTGGTTCACAAAAAATGTAAAATTCAGTCACCATTTACTCACCCTTTTTCTGTCTATTAATTCTGCCATTAATTACTCGTTCCAAACCCGTAAGACTTTCGTTCATCTTAGGAACACAAGATCTTTTTGATAAACTCTGAGACATCTCTGTCCCTCAAAGGTCTAAGGATCCTGGATTACTTCGCCAATTGTAGAATCCAATGCTATACCGAGAATTTATAATGGATTTTATACTCTATGGTTATACTAAAGAAATGTTAGTCACAGAAAATAGACACCCCTCATTGTGTTTATGCTTCTTTTTTTAAATTATATTAAATAAACATAAATATAAAATTACATTGAAACGTATTAAAGATTCGTTTCAAAGATGGGAGGACAGTACATTTGAAAGACTCTGCCATAATCCCATTTTCCTCGGTTTTCCTACTCTTTAAATCTCCCCAACCGGAAACTGAAGAGCATCCTTGCGTCAAATGCGGAACTTATGCGTGCATATAGCCCAATTGACAGCTTTGAGGCTTCAAAAATATGGATTCAGTGGTTTAGTCCAAGTTCTGAAGAGACACGGACACGGTCACTTTAAATGAAGAAAAGGTTGAATTTAGGCTTTTATTCACGTAAACATTCATCCTATCGCACACCAGTTGTGTTAAACGGAAGCTATGCATGCTAACTTGACGTGCAAGAACCAATGAGGTTCATTCTTGTCTTGCACAGCACGTTTTATGCTTCGGTTTATGTTCGCTGATCAATGATTAAAAGTGAATAAAGCCTAAATTAAATCTGTTCATCATGTAAAGTGATCGTGTCTCTTTCGAAAATTTGGACTGATTCATACATTGTAAAAAATATTTTCACGATTTGTAATCACAACATTTTTTTTCTTTTGTCAAATCAACTTAAATTATTAATGTGGTTCAGATAACATAATATTTTGAGTCTCTTGTGATGAAATCAATCTCCTTCTTTGTTTTAACTAAATTTTTCCATCTCAATTAACTTAAAATTTTAAAGCAACCAGGTTACTTCATTTTTAAGTTACACCAACAATATTTTTTACAGTGTATGGATTACTGATCTTTTTGAACTTTTTGAAGCATTGAAGTGGTTGCGTAGCTGTCAATGGACAGTACAGAACTGGCTCATACTCAAAAAGAGTTTCATTTGTGAAGATGACAACATTTGTGTCTCATGGGTTTGGATCGACATGAGGGTGAGTAAATAATGAGAAAATGTTCACCTGCTGTTAGCATCCCATTGACTCCATTTTGACTTCATTTTGGCATCACTTTGACAGCGAATAACTTTACATCTGAGGCGTCCAAAGACTTTATTTATCCATTATTTATTTCTAAAGAAACACGACAATGTATAAAACGCTCCATTACTTTGTATCTTACGTTATGGCCCTGTTGATGCCGTTTTTGTGAAAAATAGGCTAACGATTGCGCCATCACTACACAACTTTCTGTCGCACAATAGAGACATTACCGTATAGACAGGAGGAGAAGCTTGCAGGCAATATTTTACTGTCTATGAGGCAATCGGGGGACATGGAGGCATAAAGTCGAGGGAGAAGCCTTTTACTGTCTATGGGAGAAGCCATAAAAGCAACGGGACAAAATATTTCAACAACTTTTTGGCACAGCTACTAGAAGATTTACAACTGTCAGACTGTCGTCACGCTCAGTTTGAGCCCGCGCAGTCGCTCAGACATCAGACAGGAAGTACAAAAATCGGGCTTCAGTCTTCTCCGTAGAAATCAATGGGGTTGCTCTGTCCATTTCTTTTACTGTCTATGCGTTTTACTCGGCGGCCATCTTTAAAACGGGCAGCCATGCAAGTTCAGCTCCTGTCTTTTTGAATGTGGAAATATCAAATTCAAATTCTCCAAAGCTGTTCACCAAGCTTACGATTAAATTTCATATTTGAGATCACCAATGAAAACTGATAACAACTGTAGGCTATCTTATATTATTTGTTTCTAAACACAAACCATGAATTTGTTTTTTTCAAGGCATATGTCTTTGCTGTTTAATATCAATTTTACAAATTCAATTGTGTCTTCAAGTTTCTCACCTCAGGCTGTATTAGAGAACACCGATATCATTCACATCAGAAATATTTCGTTTCAGAGCTGAAAATACGAGAGCAGACATATGCTTGTAATACAAAATACATTCTTTAATCTGTTTAAATCACTGTAAATGAGACAATGAGACATAACATCAGGAACAAAGTTAAGGACTAACCCAGGAAATCAGACATTAAACAAATACACAACATGAGCTCTGTGAAGAAACGTATTTTTGAAAATAATTTAATAGAAATAGTTCTGCGTGGGGATTTTCATATCTGCGGTGTAAAACAGAGCTTGAGGAAATGATCTCACACCATGCTATGACAGACAGTAAGTTGAAAGTAAAGTGTTTAATGTCTCTTTACACTACTTTATTTGCCCCATCTGTTCCTTTTTACCAATATATACATGATATACAACTGCTTCTTAAATACATTGACAATTTTGCATTTTATTTACAATATAAGAGCTTATTAGATTTTAATTATTATTTTTATTCTAGCTAAAATGTGGTGTGGAATTTTACAAACCAAAAGTACGGACTATGATTCATGATGCCATAATCATAAAAGCATCTGCACATTCACTGTACAGCACTCAAAACTGTAAACATCTTCCCTAGTATTTCTGACAGAATAAAAATGCTATCTATTGAGTAAATCTGAACTAATTATCATATTTATCAGGCTAATGCATTACTAGTGTGTGGCTACCTTGACAACATACTATCGTTCTTCTGTTTGGGTACACATTTCAGATCATTTTTTAGACGAGAAAAACTCAAAGTGCACTTTCAGAAGGGCAGATGTCTGAAATTTAGAAACAGAGACAACTAAAAATTAAAATTGCTCTCTACACGGTTATTAGCAATCGAGAAGTCTGCAATAATGCAACCAAAAAAAACCTAGTTATATTTTAGTGGTTATGCTGTGGGAAAAAAAACTCATATGTGCATGAAATATTTAGTGACAAAAACCAAATCAGAGCATTGAAAATGATACTAAAATGACACAGCACAGGCATACCGAAACACATCAGTGATAAATATGGCTTGTAGATCAATAAACCTCCAGCAAATAATCTTGAAAAGAAGCACGGGGTTACGGCAACGTCTGAGCGTCCACCATATCGCCTCGTTCCCACCCTGTTCTGGCACACATTCATCTGTATCTCTCCCTTTATCACAGCTGAGTAAGTCCTGGAGAAAGGAGCCCTCGCCCGCTCCTCCCCCAGAGGGACGCAGGGGCCCCCAAGGTGCGGCTTGTTTTCCAGGAGCCTCCCGTCTCAGATCCTCTGGCACACGTGCAGCCTGGACCTGGAGAAGGAGGTGGCGTCTTTCCATACCTTGCAGGCGAGTCCTTTGGCGCAGTCACAGCGCTGGAAGATCTCCAGGCTGTGGGTGCCTTTCTTGCGCTGCTTGGTGCAAACTTCGCCCTGCCGCAGCACAGGCTTGCAGATTTTGGTCCAGAAGTGGCGAGCGCAGCAGTAGCCCTCCGAGCAGTCGGACGAGCGCAGGCAAGGGTCGCCCTCGTGACCTGCAGGTGAAGGGAGACGTCAGTGCCATTTCTGGAGCTCAAACTCAAGCGCAGAATGCTAAGTGTGATAACGTCATGGATATAGTATGCAAAAACAGGGTAGTATGTCCGATTAGTACTCGAAAAACAGTAGCCCAAATTACAACCAGAACTTAAAGAAGCACTATGTCGTTTTTTTCAACCTTTAAAATATTTTTCCAAAACCCTTGAGATGGTACACCGACCCGTGGAGAACTCCGGTCAATTTTAACATTGAGCTCATTTTTTGTACATTTGGAGTGCTGTCAGTACAGACAAAAACGTCGAAAATCAGTGTTACCTACACCGTGTTATCGTCTTTTTATTATTCGCACCCTGTTGACTTCAATGGGGCATGTTCTAAACCTGCTTTTAGCCTCTTAACATCCTTGATATGTCATTACGAGTGCACAGTACACCACAGTCAATCTGACTGCAGTAGATGTGAAAGATATGAATAAAAATGAAGTTAATTCAGCCAGCTCACATACCTCTATTTGCTCCCTGTTTTCGTTCGAAGTCCAGAGTAGTCGATTGTCGAGCTCACACGTGCGATCATTGGTGAATATCACCTCAAACCGACCACTGTGTGGTGTTCTGAGAAAATCAGCTCAAATGGATAGTTCATCCGAATCAGACGTTGAACACACGGAGGAGGCTTGAGATGATATTCACGAATGATCGCGCACGTGAGATATTAAGTCTGTAAAACCACGGTTTAACGGTAAAGTTGGCAACTACAGCTACTGTTTTTCACTTCAACCCAGTCCAAGGCGAATCTTAATCACACTTGACCTTTCTGTTGCCCATGCAAATATTCTCCGCAACGTTCAAGTGAAATCAGAAAACAAAGTGCAACCAAATACGTCACTGCAACTGATATAGATCTATTTACAAACAAATGCAAAGCAATTTTCCAATGGTTGTTCAGAGAAACAGAGATGCCCTTTGAAGTCCGCACCAAGAAAAAAGTGATGGAAAAATGTTTTGTTTGCATTTCTTATCTTCTTATGTCGCTTTTCAACACATCCCATAATTTTAAAAATATCGGCCTCTATCAAATGATTGAGATGTCACTTAATGGTAAGAAATGGTACCGAAATTCATACACATACAGTACTTTGCCAGACTTTTTCATTGCCCATCATAATTTATGATCAAAACCTTTTTTAGTCTTGACAAACACATTGTCAGAAAGGTCTGAGTCTCAAGGTTCCATATTTTGTAACAGAAGTGATATTTGGACAGAAATATATTACAATTAAATTTACACATTAGATGTTGTGATTCCATCGAGTGTTAGACCTATCTTTTCTCGGCTGCTTTTAACTGTTCTTAGTTATATGTGTATTTGTCTAATTGTTGCGTACAGTTGGGTCTGTAAAGCACTTTGGTCAACTCGTGTTGTTTTTAAATGTGCTCTAGAAATAAATATGATTTGATTTTGATTTTAAATCCAATGGACTTCATGTCAGTTCTGGTTTTACGCCTAAACAAAATCTCATGAGAACGTACATTTTTGTGATATCAACTTCAACTTTGGAGCACAACTTGGTTAGATATATGGCTTAGATTTTATAGGAGTAAATATTTTGTAAAACATATATTTTCTATAAAAGTACATTATATTTGATTTAATGAAAATTTTAAACTTCCATAACTTTTTCATACTTTAAGTGCTTTTACTTCAGCAATAATCAGCATTGTTTTCTTTAAAACAAGACTAAACTTAGGTCTTTATTCCAAAGCAAACTTTGTAAAGCAAGTTAACAGTGCATTGTAATGGCCATTATTAACACAATTAACTGTTATGTGCCAAAATCAACCGTTTAGTTGAGCATGTTCTTGAAAAATTATTAAAAATATACTGAAGTTTTTTTTTTCATAGCACTAAGTAACATCATTTTGTAGAGTTAATATGTGTACAAAAAATATGCTTAGCTTGCAAAATTTCACCAAAAACTGTTCAGATGGCTGGGGTGATTTATTTGTTTCTGACATCCATGTTAGAAGAAGTGTTGTGACCAGTGCTGTTATTGACACTGTGAAATCTAGTGGATTTTCTTGGCATAATATACCTCAACCAGATGATAGAGATGGCTCAGTCAGTTTGAGTTAAGTTAGGTACTCCACTCAATAAAATATAGTGACTCAAAATGTGCTCAACCGTTTGGTTGAGAAGTCAGTTAAAGGGTTAAAGTTGGCATGAAATGAAAGTTGCCGTCGTCTTTTGTTTAGTCCATATTCAGTCCATAAATTATTCTAAATGGCAGTCGGTACAACATTTAGTGTGCCGCTCAGTCTCAGCCTAAATCTGGTGTGGTTTAATTTCTGTTTGAGAGCGTGACTGAGCCGCCGTGTTACTGAGGCGAGAATACAGAGGTGAGGAAACGGCATCGTGATCCTTCCCACACAGGCCTCCCGCTGTGGTTAAATCTTCAAGATATACGAGCTGCATGTAGTTGTGGGCCGCCGTCCCCCTCAACACATGCATGAAACCACATCCAGTGAATCAACTCATTGCAGACATTGTTCATAAGTGAGTATGAATATGAAACACTCTCAGTCTCAGATGGCCACAGACCGCCCACAGTCTGAAACGAACAGCACACCAGACTGGATGGATCACTGGAAGGTTTGTCAGAAAAAAATAAAGCATGCTTCTCCATTTGTGACATTGTCAGTTCCTCACCTTTGAGAGAGATCTTGGCTTGAGCTTTGCCGTTCTTCCTCCAGCCTTTGTCTTTGATAGGAAGTGTGTTGTGCTCCTCCATAGGTGATTTGTGCAAGCTCTCTGAGATGGGGATGCAGATATCTAAGGAATGACAGAAGAAATCCATTGTAAATTCCCCCTAAAGTTAGTATAAAGAGACTGGGAAATCAACAGAAGAACGTACAGTTGCTGCAGCGGTTTCCAGGGCAGCACATGTTGTCTCTATGGCAACGCTTCTTTCTCCTGCGGCAGGTGAGGCAGCGGGACGGGGCGTGCTGGGGACTGTGGCAGTAAGTTCCCACCGTGCACTCTTTATCACTGCTGCATGGATAGCCCTGAGAACGAGAAACACTGATCAGGTCCATTTCTTCTCCACCAAACCCTGTTTTCAACACAGTTCACTTTAAAAAAAAAAAAAAAAAAAAACTTTTGATGATAATTTACTCACCCCCATGTCATCCAAGATGTCCATTTCTTTCTTTCTTCAGTCGAAAAAAAATTAAGGTTTTTAATGAAAACATTCCAGGATTTTTCTCCATATTATGGACTTCAATGGGAACCAAAATGTTCAATCCAAATGAGAGTTTCAGAGCAGCTTCAAAGGGCTTTCAAAGTCATGACTCGAAGGGTCCTAGATAAGACCCTCATTCATCATCTGGTGTCGTTTAAAGCACTTTGAAACTCTCATTTGAACCTTGATCAGTTTGGTTCCCAATGAAGTCCATTATATGGAGAGAAATGCTGGAATATTTTCATCATTTTCGACTGAAGAAAGAAAGACATGGACATCTTGGATGACATGGGGGTGAGTAAATTATCAGCAAAAGTTTTAAAAGTGAACTACAGTACTGTACTCCTTTAGGTTTGGGTATTTAACAAAAACTTTTGAAGTATAACAGAGTGAGTCTTTATACATTCCTTAGTAGGAATTAAGGGTGATGAGTGTGTATATAGTCTGTCAAATTGATGTCTCGATGTTATTGATGTGCTTGACATTAACACCCACCAACCCATGTAATGCAGTCACTCCTACTAGCCACTTTTTCGGGTTTAATTTTAAAAATAATATTTACATTTTCAAATGTAGTCTTTCAAACAGGCATCTGAAATAATAAACTAATTGCAATGTTTTCAGAAATATAGATTTTTTTAATACTGAAATATCTGAAATGCTTCCAGAATCGAGACATGATACCAGCTTCGCTTTCTCTCTCTCTCATCTCTACACACAAACCCGCCTCCACTCACTCACTCACTCACTCACTCACTCACTCACTCCTTTCATTTGCTCCAGATGAATAGTGTTGGTGTTACAGGGCTTGAATTTCAAATTTTACTGATTCCCTCAGATTGTGTGCTCACACCCAAAGTGCGGTACAGAAAGCCGCCTCTCAGCACTAAATTGAGTTATTTTCGCTACTTATCGTGTCAAATACGCACAAAATAATGTCAAAATGCCAGTCTTGGTGAGTATTTACATTAACACAGTCAGTTATGTTTTGACTGACCGTAAACAGTTGAGAGAGAAAACGCAAGTGTAACAGTATAATGGATCTGTGTGTCAGGTCTTAAAGTGACAGAAGCCTAATAAACATACTGCCAAATTATGAGATAAAATTAAAATTATCTATATGGAAATTTTTCCCTATGGTATCGATGGCAATATGTGGCCAGTGACAATCCTAAGAGGTTAATAACTTTGGAAAAAGTGGCTGGTGACCAAAAAAGATTAACGTGAAGACACGGATGCCATCAAAAAATAGTCAGGAGCAGAAAATATTGATTATTCCTACTCTGGATCCCCAGAATCAACTATCCCTCATCCCTGTCACCAGCTATATTTTGTTTTTAATGTGACAGCTAGAAATTATGGATAAAACTGCATGCAAAAAAACGAACAAATCCCACATCTGAATATGCCTACTTTCATATATAAATAGTAGAAAGACAAGTAGCATCTCTGAATTCATGAAACAGTGAAAAGTATTATGATAACCGAATACTTCCGGCAAGTAAATATAAAGTACATTTGATGGACACTTGACTAAAACAAAATTATAGTAATCTTAAAACTGGAGTCCTCGGAGTTCATTTCCACTACAATCCAATTGATTTGCAATATGACACCAGTTGTTTGTGTCTGTGGACATTATACATTTTGGATTCATTTCTCTGAAAAATAGAGACAATCTGTTTTTGGGTTATTAGGATAATCAAAATATTATATACAATACATATGTATATGAATGCTCAAGAGGATATCATAAACCAAACAACCAGAATGCAGCACATAAACCATGACTTTTATGTGATTAAACTGAAAAGTTGTAATGCAATTTGAATCATTTCATTCATAGTACATTGATAAATTGTCTAGTATGTGTTTTATATTAGCGTACCATTGAGTTATAATCAAGTTAGGCCAGGCTAAACTGGTTTGAATTGGTCTAGGTGCGCCACCCCCTCCAAAATCAGCAAACCAGACCCGGCTCCCTATTATAAGGCTAAATGACCTTAACATAAGATCAAATGGATGAGACGGACACCTTGACAATACATTATACAAATCACAAATTCATGAAAAGAAACCAGCCAATGAAAAGACGCTTTACATCACCCATAACAATCTTCGGTTTAGCGTCAAATGCAAAACATGTGGTCTGAGAAAGGTGGGGGGGTTGGGGGGAGAACATCTCAATATCTAATAACAAAAGAAATGATTCTGTTTTGTAGATCGACAGACCTCAGGGCAACCTTTCTTATGCAAGTAACAAAATTGGTAACATTGAAAACACATGATGAAACCCAGCCAAACCACCAACGATACATTCACGAGAGGAACGAGGAATGAATGAAGCCCATTAAATGTTTAAATACTAAAAAGTTACTGACCTCAAAATTCAGTATTCATTCGCTGCATCATTAGAAAGTTATTGAGTGCATTGCATTAGTGGATGAATGAATGTAGTAAACACCCTCTTATTCAGTTAAGTTACATGATGTGCTTTGACGTAAAACATTCACAGATTTCCCGCTTAATCATGTCAACTTGAAGATATGAAGAAGTGGATGAGACTAATTTTAATTCCAAAGCTGCAAGACTCACCCGCATCTCATACCCTTCACTCCATAGCATCCCATAAACCACCAGAGCCAATGTAGACACATAGACGTGTCTGCACATAATCTGGCAACGTCATCACATCAGGATTTTAATGACCCGGCCAGCGCTTGGATACGAGTCGTTGATCCTCATCCCTCATTGATTCCACAGTCTGTTTTTATTCCTCCCATACGTTCATGTGTGAGATAAGTGTCGAGATGATAAGCTCAGAGACAGACAGC